>SNQJ01S0027045.1:0-13619 GCA_010110895.2 Picea sitchensis | reverse complement strand
GGGCTTAACAAAAAGAAAATACTTTAATGACATGCACAACAATACCCAATAAGCATGCATAGTCTAAAGATTCAGTTAAACAATGATTAAATATACACAACGGAAATACATTCATATACATGTAAATGATACCATAATAGAGATAACTTATCTTTATGAAATATGACACCAACTGGCTGCAGACCAAGGACGTTCCACCCAACCGTAGACACTATTGTTGCAAATCTCAGCAACAACGTCATCCCCGAGCCAGGGATATGAATCCACAAGGACGGTTCCAGAGTGTTACTTGGCTTCCCAAACCAGTCAACACCCAAGCTCTCACAGGCTTCCCAACTCTCACAATAATCCAAGTACCCAGCTCTCTTCTACCCAGCTTGCACCACCCGAGAGAATGGACCTCCACCCTTCTCTGCCACACAATCCCTCAGACAGTCCTTCTCCTTATACGGGCTCCAGCGCAACTGGCCCAGAATCTCATTGCTAGAACTCTTAGGACTCGTAGCTGTGAGAAATGATGGACACAAGACCATGCATATTAGACATGCGGCCTCAAGTCATGGATGGATCACACCAACGACCACTACAACCAACTATCCCATGGCTAATCTTCAACAATTCGTCTCCCTTTCCCCGAGCCAAGACGCATATGATAGATGGATCAATGAACAGGAAAGTGGGTGCATAGAGGTGCGTGAGGGATAGAATGGTGTGAATGTAGAAGTGAAGGAGAAAATGAGCCAACGACCAACGACCAACAACCAACGACCAACCCCCCCATCAGACCAGAGGCGGGTTTAAGTAACTTCATGGGGAAATCAAGAACCTCTTGGCCTTTCCGAAGAAGCTCACATAACCGATCCCCTCTCTTAGAAAAAAAAGGGTAATTAACATAGGAATAAACATTTATCCCCTCAAGCCCCCTCTCTTGTGGAATCATAGCCCCCTATAACTCTAGTCCTTGTCCATCTAGTAGCCAACCATGTATTTATTATTAATAATGATAAAAACATTACATGTCTTGAGCACACTTGCCTTTTAATAATTGTTTGGGCACTCTGGCCTCTCAGCATTGTAATATTACATTATTTAAAATGGGGGTTCAAAACCTGGGGTGTTACATCCCCTCCCCCTTATTTTGGCACTGTCCTCAGTGCAGATACAAAAATAGAGATCAAAATCTCAAATTTATTCAAAACGCTGTGGGTACTCTGTCCGCATGGCATCTTCATGCTCCCAGGTAGCATCTTCAGGATCGTAGTAGGTCCACTAAACTTTTGCCAGCTCTATAACTCGATTCTGGAGCATTTTGACTTTTCTGTCCAATACTCGCACTGGATGAACCTGAAAATCTCCCTCTGTCTCTACTTGAATCAGATGCCAATCAATAACATGGTTAGGATCATGTACATATTTCTTTACTAAAGAGACATGAAATACATTATGCACATTCATGGAAGTAGGCAATGTAAGCATGTATGCAACTTGCCCTATTTTGTCCAATATTTCAAATGGACCACAAAATATGTCTGCCAGCTTCGTACAACTACCCAATTTCAAAGAACTTTTCTTGGGATTCACTTTCAAAAGTACATGATCCCCTACTTTAAACTCTCTAGCTATCCTGTTCTTGTCTGCATAAACTTTCTATATATCCTGAGTTGCCTTTAAATTCTTCTTGATCTTGACCACCTGGTCTTCCATGTCCTTGAGAAACTCTGGCCCAAGTACCACTCTATCTACTGGGTTGTCCCAGCTTACTGGAGTATCACATTTCCTACCATACAAGGCTTCAAATGGGATCATTCTCAATGAAGCCTGATACCCGTTATTATATGAAAACTCAACCAAGTGTAAGTAATCTTCCCACTTAGACGGCTTGTCCATCACATACATTCTCAGCATGTCTTCAATTATTCGATTGACTCTCTCTATTTGACGATCTGTCTGGAGATGATATGTTGTGCTAAAGTTTATATTTATGCCAAATCCTTTAAACAATCCCCTCCATAAATTGGAGGTAAAATTTGTATCTCTATCCGAGACAATTTTCCTAGGTATCCCATGCAACCTAGAAATTCCCTTCATGAAAATTTCTACAATATTAGCCATTGTATGCGTTTTCTTCACCGGCACAAAATGAGCATCCTTTGTTAATTTGTCAACCACCACCATGATTGAATCATGTTGCTTATTCGTTCTGGGTAATCCTGTGATGAAATCCATGGTGATCACTTCCCATTTCTTCTCTAGAATTGGCAATGGTTGTATTAAACCCACTGGGTGCCTATGCTCGGCCTTTACCTTCTGACATTCCATACATTGAGCGATGTAATCAACAACATCCTTATTCATTCCCGGCCAAAAGAGCTGGCTTCTTACTGCTGTAATTATTTTTTGGTAACCGAGATGTCCAACATAAGGAACATCATGCATTTCCTTCAGTACCAAATTCCTCAGTTCTCCAGAACTAGGAACATATATTCTATTTTTATGCATGAGTAATCCGTCTTCCTTTATCTCATACTCCTTTATTTTCTGCTGTAAATTTCCTTGCTGTAAATTTTCCCTTTCTTGTAGGTAATGCTGGTCTATAACAAGACCATCTAAAATTATTCTCTTCAAGTCTAACTGATGCATACTAACAGCAGTAGCATGCATGAGATGCACTCTTCTACTAAGTGCATCAAAAAAATTATTCTCCTTTCCCTTGATATGCTTGATATCAAAGTCATATTCACTTAGAAATTCCAGCCATCTTGTTTTCCTGGAATTCAAGGTCGATTGTTCAAAAAGATACTTGAAGCCAATGTGGTCTGTCCTTAATTCAAATTTCTTCCCCATGAGATAATGCCTCCACATCCTCAAGGCGTGCACAATGGAAACAAGTTCCAAGTCATGGGTGGCATAGTTCCTCTCATGTTCCTTAAGCTTTCTGGACTCATATCCAATGACATGTCCATTTTGCGTGAGGACTCCCCCAAGTCCTTCCTTACATGGTCTATACATACCAAAAAACTTTCATTTGGGTCAACAATCTTTAACACAGGTGCACTAGTAAGTAATTCCTTCAACATATTAAAATTCTTTTCACACTTGAGTGCCCATTCAAATTTAGTTCCCTTCTTTTGGAACGAAGTGATGGGATGCACAATCTTAGAGAACCCTACTATGAACCTTCTGTAGTATCTAGCTAATCCCATAAAAGATCTGACATCTGACACATTTCTGGGTGTTGGCCATCCTCTAATGGCTTCGATCTTCTCTAGATATACTACTATGCCCTGCTCTAAAACAATGTGTCCCAAGTAATGGATCTTCTTTTGATAAAAAAAACACTTACTCAACTTGGAATACAACTGATGTTCTCTCAGTACTTGTAGTACCGGTCTTAAATGATGTTCATGCTCCTCTTCAGACTTAGAATAGATATGTATGCCATCCAGGAATACTATGAAAAACTTATCCAAATAATTTCTGAATATGCCATTCATTAAGCACATGAATACAACTGGTGCATTTGTCAATCCACAAGGCACCACTACAAATTAATAATGCCCACACCTGGTCCTAAAGGTTGTCTTATGAATGTCTTATTTCTTGATTCTTACCTGATGGTATCCCACCCTCAGGTCAATCTTTGAGAATATATTTTCTCCTCTTAGCTAATCAAAGAGGTCATCAATTCGGGGTATAGGATACTTGTTCTTTATAGTGTACTTTTTCAGCTGTCGGAAGTCAATACACAACCTCAAGGTTCCATCCTTCTTTTTGACAAAAAGTACTGGTTCTCCCTAAGGTGAAACACTTGGATGTATGTACCCTTTCTTCAACAATTCCTCCAACTGCATTTGTAATTATTTCAACTCTGGTGTGCTCATTTTGTAAGGTGTTTTTGACACCGGGGCAACTCCTGGCACTAAATCAATTGAGAAATCTATCTCCCTTCTTGGTGGCAATCCGGGTATTTCTTGGAATACATCTTCAAATTCCTGTAGTACCGAGAAATTTTCAAGGCTTGGACCTTTTGTATTATCTATCTCTTCCACATGAGCTGCATACAATTGACATCCTTTCCTAAAATATCTTTTTAGTTGTAAGGCTGAAATCTCCCTTATAGAGATGGGTCTTGGAACTCCTTTCACAGTGCTCTATTTTCCATTTCCATCAAGACATGTAAATGTCTTGTTATGAAAATCTAGGAAAACATGATTCTTGTCCAACCAATCCATTCCAATCAGAATATCATAAGACCCCAATGGTATGATATTTTGATCAATACTAGTATTCACACCATTAAGACTTATGTAACAACTTATGACCATATCATGGATTCTTCTTTTGGTTCCAGTGCCTAACTGAACCAAACTTGATTTTCCAAGTTTACTTTTCTCCAAATGTAATCTATCCACTATCTTAGGATCAATGTAGCAATCACTTGCTCATGAATCAATCAAAATAGTTGTTGATTAAGGTTGGTTGTCATTGATGTCAACCCTTGAAGAAAGCCCCGTAGCACAAAGTTTGGGTAATGGACCCAAGATTTTTTGATGTAAAGATGACTCATTATTTTCTTGTCATGGTTGATAAGAAGTAAAAATGGATGAAATCCAAAGTGGTCCCCTTATGGTGAAATCCCTCACGAGAAGACGCTTTGGGGAGTGAGAGAACCCATGCTTATTTGAGGAATAATGAGATGAAGGATAGGGAATTTGTGAGTGAAAATATCCTAGATGGATAGTGCTTGTCATGCCATTTTCGGTGGTATGTGGAACGTCACATAACTCCTCACGGTTAGAGAGTTATGACCATATGAAGTTGGAGAACCCTCATGAGTCTTATAGAAGCCCCCAAGAGTCAAAGTGCTTTGCAAAAAGAAATTGTTTTAAATGAAGAAGCCCTAAAATAAGGAAAGTGTAAGGCTACATGAAGATATAAATAAGAGACAAAGATCACTCATAAAAAACACACTTGTACATATTGTATATCTATTTTCTTGTGTAAATCTTTTTGTAAATACTTGTGGATACATCTGAAGTGGCGAACATTTGAGGTAGCACAAAGGGTTGACGGAGAAATTCTTGGAATTACAACAAAACCCTATTTTCTGAGGTGTACGCGGGTTGTCTGTGTACAAGGTGCGTACATGTTGAGTTATACGTAGGTTGTCTGTGTACAAGGTGCATACATGCTAAGTTATACGCGGGTTATCTGTGTACAAGGTGCATACATGCTGAGTTATACGCGGGCTGGCAGTGTATTAGGGTGCGTACATGTTGGTAAATCCATGGAAACTTGAAGAGATGAAGATGCATATGTTCTAGATTTTGAGATCGAGCTCCCAGGAAGGTCTAAAGTGCTCAGATACATCAGATCCATCCATTGGTTCAAAAGGTATGTCTTATTTCTATGAATAGTTGGATTTTGATGTATGCATGAGGAATGACAATGGATATTTGAGAATTCTCCCTAGAGAGACTAGTGACTACATGGGATCTTCTGTATAAGTTAGATATACATAAATACATGTTTGGTATATTTATCATTGATACTATTTGTTGAAGCATATCTTGTATTCCTTGGCATATGGCTAAGGGTCTTTATGGTACATGGTTGAGAGTTATATTTGCTTTGTGGTTGATGTATTGAGAAGTTGAATATCAGAAAGGGTTTGATGACTAAGATCATGAGGGATATTATACTTGTTCATGAATTACACACTTCACTCATACTGAGTAAAGGTTATGTATGAGTGCATGCACAAGATACAATTACAGTCTGGACTGCAGTGGGGTTACAATCTATGTGAGAAAGAAGTTACCCAAGTTCATAAGTTTTCAACAAAGGAAACCCTATTTTTGAGAAAAAGGCCTACAGGAAACATAATAGATAGAGGTGCATACATGCAGCGAGGCTTCATAACAGAGATAGAGAGGTGCATACAGGAGCTACATCCTCTAGGTCATGTACATGTTGTATATTTGTAGATACATGTTTAGTTCAGGTACATATTGATTATAGAGGCAGTTGTACAGATTGGATACAGGTGAATGGTATAGGTTGATAGGTTGTACAACAATATATCTCAGTGATAGGTTGACAACAAGGATGGTCAGGGGGATAAATTTCTCTCATGGGCTAATTTTTCAGCGTTTTCCAAAACAAGATTCGTTATTTTAAAATGATTGCCCAAATTCTATGGGATAAAATTATTTACCTTAAAATATGAAATTTTATAAAAATATATAAAAAATATAGAAATTTGAATATTTTCACAAAATATTGCCAAACGTTTATGGTTGACATATGAAGGGATTAGTAAGATTGGCCGGTTTCGTTTAAATGAAATTTCCATCCTTAAAATCATCCCTGGTTGACAGTGGTTCCATCATTCTACTTCAGGGTGGCGGGATGGAAGACGGGATAGGTGGTTAATCCGCCTTGGTTGTAGCAGGAGAACATAGAGGGTTGTAGCCTCTAGCAGTTTGTAGCCGAGCTGGGGAGTTGGGCTTCCCTCAGAGTTGTAGCCCTAAAACTAGGGGTTGGAGCCCCTGCTTCCAGTGGCAGCTGAACAAAGGAAGTTGGTGCTTCAATGAATGTAATTCTTCAAGACATATGAAAAACGTGCAATGGTTTCTCGATTTGGGTTTCCACGTACAAAATCTTTGATTATGCTGTGTATGTGTGTGATTGTTCATTTCTTATTGCTCATTATTGGATAATAATTCTACATTGATATAACACTTGGTTTATTTGGATAAAAGGATTACAATTTCACTATTACTGATTCACCCACACCCTATCGGTATTATGACAGAAATAGGTTGATTTATGATCTTACCTTACACCTCGATCATATTAGTTGAATTTTCTGCTTGTCGATCATCTAAGATGCATAGATTCTTCCCATATCTTTGACTGTTGCAACCTCTTGGATGTTATGCAAAGTATTCAGTCTGTCCTTTCTGTGTAAGGCAATCCTTGTTCATGTGATCTTCCTTGCATCCCAACATTGGATTGGTGGTCTTCCTTTTTCCCAAAGGAATTATTCTTTTTGAAATCCCCATAGCATCTTTGATCTTGATGAAGTTTCTATTAGGCTCATTCCCTATTGAAGGGAGGTTTGAATCCTTTCCTCATTTGATCGGACTTCGGATTTTCTTGTCCTTCCAAGATTTTTGCGGGGATTCTCTACGGAATTTCTCCTCTGGTATTTAGCCTTCACGATAGCTTCAGTCAAGGTGTCGGGGTTCATCATCACCGATATCTTCCTTTCCAGTGACAGTCCACTTAGAAATCCGTATTGCTACTTTCTCATCACCAATAAAACTGGCATATTTTAACAATCCCAAAAAATTCTTCACAAAGCACTCGCCGCTGTAGCTGCTGGCAGGTTAAATAGCTTCAGAACTTGACCAATAGAATGCTTTCTTAGAGGTACTCCTTTCAGGAAGTACTTGAACTATTTCCAAGTGATCTACTTTCATTAACATGTTCCACTTGCTTTAGTTGGTCCCACCACATTGCATATTTCTCATGTAAATGGTAGGTGTAAATCCTATCTTCCAGGTTGGACGAATAGTTATGCAACCGAAAATATCTCCTGAGCCCAAGAAACCACGCTTTGACATCATCTTCCCTTTCTCTTTCACCATGAAGGGAGGTGGATTGAACTCCTTAGCTCTCCTTACGAGATATCTCTTGTTTGCGCTTCTTTGGTTGGGTAGAACCTACGGACTATACGGGATCATTCTATGCATAAGGCTTTCTTTCTGAGTAAGAGGGTGAGTGGTGTCCATGAGCTCTGCTAGTACTTATGGAATAACCAGCTCTTCCTTGATCATTCCTTCTTTCATGGCGCCTGCCTTCTTCCTCTTGTCTTGAGTTTGATCCCTTCTTAGTTTGTCTCTACAACTGATTTAATCTACGCAACCTTTCGAGCATTTATTTGACTTTTCTCTCACATCAATCTCTAGATTTATTACGCTGTAGCTCTGCTCTTCATCCTCGAGGCTAACTACGGTTTTCTATTCATCATTTAGCTTTCCCTCTCCTTTTCCCCTTGCATCCATTGGACTTTGTCACTACATTACCAACTATGGTATTATTTCCTTCAGCCTCCTTATCATAACTAGAGGCTCCCTCACCTTATCCCATTTCCTCAATATGAATCCTAAACTGATGTGATTAAGCCCCTTAATAATGCAAAATGTGCAAGCGACCATTTTTTTAGAATTATGCATATGATAAACACAATTTCAAACCATGCTATAGGTCTCTTTTTTTTTTGTTCATGGAATCATGTCCCCATTCTCTGAAAAATAACAATGTCCTGCTATCCTTGGCTAACTTCATCCTGCGCAGGCGCTTCCTTCAAACCACCTTCCAGGGTGACCATGACTAGAAACCATGGCTAAATCCTTCATAGCACCTTTATGTCTCAAAGACAACCAATTCATCCCTTATCCCTCCTTTCTCATCTCTCAATCTGCATATTACCATGGGCATGACCCTTCTCTTAGTTGAAAAGTGCTTGTCCATAGCTTTGGGACTTTAGCGGGGCTGGATCAACGGTCCTTGTCGCACTTGATCAGCGATTGAGATCCACTTCAGTACTCCGCGGCAGGGTCTCAACCTTCCTGCAACACCTCCCTCCCAAAACTTTACCAGTTCCAGCGATCCTTCGATGGAGTTGGCCTCCCATGAATCAGCGGTTGTGAATCACTTCAGCTCTTAGGGCTTCAGAAGTTTCAAAACATTCTTCCTTCACTTTCTCCGAGGTGATTTCACCCTGATGGATGCCAGGCGGATATGTATGAGTCAAATGGTGATAACCGTGCTTCAGTTGACCCAACATAACTTGTCACATATTTCCCTTCTGGAGTTCCCAGTCTTCTGGACTGCATGATTTGTCGCCACGTGGAAAAATACTAAGAAGCGGACATGTGGCCCAATCAGGTAGGTGACACATGTCATGATCTATCTACTCTTTCAATCATTCAAATGCTCGGAAACTTAAGGCATAGCGCACATTCCATGTGTCCATGTCATCACAGGTGACGTCTGCGAGCCGTCACTTCAAAGTGGAGTCCACATCACCTCGATGGCGATCATCATACCCCATCCGCCGACTCGCCGGGCTTAGAACTTGGGGTTTCCATACTAAGCACTTCTAATTTACCAAACTCAAGTTTCGGCTGGCCAATCTATCGTATGCTCCTCACAGGTTGAATGACTGGAATTCACTTCGGTCTTCACCCGGGTCCGGATCTGCACCGAGTGTCCCAGCAATCTGGCGGCTCACGATTTCGCCGGGTCTTCGAACTTTGGAAGTCTCAAATTTCAAAACTTATTTGGACCCACTAGATTTTATCTAAAGCCATGGATTTGGTGATGCGTGGATCTTGGCAGATTAATGGCTGAGATCCTCTTAGATGATCGAATGGTTGAGGTTTACTTTGTCTCTCCGGCTCTCTGGGCTTCGTGAGTTTCAAATCTCAACTAAAACCTCTCGGCAGTTCCTCGAGTTACCCCAATATGCGGACCGTAACCTCTTGGCGATTAGCGGTCGATCTACTTTAGATGATCCAGCAGGTTGAAATTGCCGGTCTCCAGCTCTCCGGGCTTGAGTTTCAACTCTCAACTTCTCACTCTCTCTTTCATTATTTCTCTACAGAGCACCGCGATGGGTTGATGCGTCCTCTATGGTCGATGATTCCATCTACTTTGGCTATTCCGAGTTTTGATGTTTTGAGCCCTAACTTTGTCACATCTTTGCATTCCTTTCAATTTGAGGGGGCATGCATTGGTGGTTTGGATTAACAACTTTTCTCCTACTTAATTCTCGATGTTGACCGCGTAACCTGGGGAAGCCATTAGTTTGGATTGCGGGACCATATGGAAATTATCTCCCGATGCAATTCGGTTCCTGCAATGCCTCCCTATCCGTTGATCTCACTCACCATGGATTATAATGAATTTGTGACCTTAGTTGCTTCCTTTACATCCAGACGGAGCCCCTATTCACGTCATAGACCCCAGATCCCATATCTCTCAGATCTGATGTTGATAAGCTCTTGAATTAGAAGGGACGGTCACAATCCCAGCACGAACCATACATGGGTCTTTGGCGTTATATCTCCAGCGTGAATTGCAAACCCCATTTCACTGGGCTTTTCAAATCCATGGTCATGGATTCGATCCTGACCAGGACTCGATATGAGAATAATATACCGACTACGTGCTTCAGCGAAGCTTTGATACCAAAACATCACCCACGGGCGGTATGCTACCTTCAAGACCGCCCTTGGACTTCTTTCTCTTACAAATGCACCTTTAAAAATTAAGGATGCATAAAGAAGACTTTAACAATATGCACAATAATACCCAACAAACATGCATAGTCTAAAGATTGAGTTAAATGATAATTAAAATGCAGTGATACATTCATATACACGTAAAATGATACCATAATGAAGAGAGCACTTATCTTTATGAAGATGACTAACTAGTAGCCAGACCAAGGGCGTTCCACCCAACCGTGAACACTAATGTTCCAAATCTCAACAACAACGTCACCCCGAGCCAGGGATATGAATCCCACAATGATGGTTCCAGAGTGTTACATGGATTTCCAAACCAGTCAACACCAAGCTCTCGAGGCTTCCCATCTCTCCGAAATCAAGTACCCAACTCTCTTCCACACAGCTTACCCAACACCCAGAGAGAAGTGAACCGCCACCTTCGCCATGTCACGGTCCCTCGAGGCAGTCAACACACTCCTTATATGGGCTCCAGCATAGCTAGTCGAGGAATAGAAATCTGGAACTCTTAGGAATCAGGTTGTGAAATGTTACGGACATGCCCGCACATCTCGGACATGTGGCCTCAAGGCCGAGGTTTTGGATCACCAGCAACCTATAACCAACTATCTCGATAATATTCTAGTTTGATTCCACTTTCCCAGGCAAGGCGTGGATGGCCGGATGGATCAATGAAGGCAGTAGAATGGGTGAATGGAGTGCATGCATGAAAGTGTGTGAGGAATAGAATGGTGCGAATGCAGAAGTAAAGGAGAAAATGAGCCAATGACCAATGAACAACGACCAACGACCAACCCCCCCATTAAACCAGAGGCATGTTTAACTAACTTCGTGGGGAAACAAGAACCTCCATGGGAAGGCCAGGAGGTTCTTGATTCCCTCCCTTAGACAAAAGGGTATTAAAATATGAAATAAACATTTATCCCCTCAAACCCCCTCTCTTATTGAATCACCAGCTATAACTCTAATTCTTGTCCATCAGCAACCCGGTTATTATTTATTATTAATAATGATAAAAACATTATTAATGTCTTGTTCACTGGCCTTTAATAATTTTTGACTTCACGACTCTAACGTGTAAGCAGATACGTATTTAAAATGGGGTTTTAAAACTTGGGGTGTTACATGATGATGATGAGATCTACCCTAAGGGCTTGATCACGAACCCATTAAGTTTTTCTCAGCATACATTCAGGAAGGTAAGAAATGCATATCATGTATTTTTGTTCTTTGTTTAGCTAAGGTAATACTCAGATCTATATTATGATTTATGTCATCAGAAAATTTAAATATGTTGTTGATCTAGAATTAGATTAGAAAATGTTTGGAAATTTTCCTTAAATTCTAACATGGTGGCAGAGCTTAGAGCAAAGGCTCATTGTAACAAACATTTGAACACGTAGATCCTCTAATGGGGTGTGTTTTCAGATCAACATAAATGCATTTTGCATGAATATCTTCTACAAGCAGTCTTCAGTATGGCTTCTTCAGTCAAAGCAGAAGATAGGCTTGTAGGGGTTTCAAACTTCAATGCCTAGAAGTCTAGGGTATTTAATATCTCAGAAGAACGTGACTTGGATGAGATGGTTACAAGGGTGTTAGAAGAACCTAGCAGTATGGGAAGAACAACCTATAAGAAGAGGTGGCCCAAATCCAAGAGGGTCATTTTTGACTCAATTAAGGATAATATGATGCCTCTTATTTCTCATCTAAGGAAAACAAATGAATGTTTTGATGCCTAATGAATTTGTATAAGAAATAAGGCTCCAAATCGAGGAAAAGGACTTTGAAGAAAGAACTATGTACATTAAAGATGGGAAGGATGAATCTATCTCTGTCTTCTTTCCAAAATTTCCCAAACAAGAGATCAACTTGCAGGAATTGGAGTTGCAGTAGATGATAATGACCTTGTACAAACAACAATAGATGGTATTACAAAATCATGGGAGACATTTCTCTCATATGTTTATGGAAGAGAAGTTCAACCCAACTTCGGTAGATTATGGCATGATTTCTTGGAAGAAGGGAGCAGAATTAAAAGCAGAAATGAACCATCAACAGTGAAAGACCATGCTCTTTCCACCAAATCCAAGAGAGCCAGAGGATTCCCCTCAGCACAAAGGAAAATGTAAGAAACCTCAATGTAATCACTCTCATCCCCACTCTCATTTATCTAAAGTAAAATATTTTAACTCCTATTAAACTAGGTCGGCTATACAAAATACTGCAGCCAACCCTCCTTCTACTTATAAACAAAGCCCGGGTTCCATGATTCAGGGTTCTGGCTGAGGAAGAAGAGCCTCAAAGAAAGAGAACTAGAGCTGTTACTAAAGAACAAGAACAACACAAAAAAATTTATCTTGTTTCATCTCTCTCCGGTGCTGTCACCAAGTCAGAAGAAATTTGGTTAGTGGACAACAGGGCCTCCAAACACATGACAAGATTCAAAGCGGAACCTTGTAGACTATCAAGATAAGAAGTTCAATGTGAAGGTAGAATTGGTGATGATGCCACTTATGCCATCAAAGAGGTGGATGAACATGTTTTTAGCTTCCGTAAGGTAATGTATTTCATATTGAAAAATTATTTATAGGATTAAAGAAAAGATTATCTCAGTTGCAGTTATAGAAAGTAAAAGGTACACAATAGCCTTCTCCAAAGGAAATGCTCCTTTGTGGCCCTCAAATTAAAGTATGATCTCAACCATAGATAAGAAGTTCAATGTGAAGGTAGAATTGGTGATGATGCCACTTATGCCATCAAAGGAATTGGATGAACATGTTTTTAGCTTCCGTAAGGTAATGTATTTCATATTGAAGAAATTATTTATGATCCTGGATTAAAGAAAAAGATTATCTCAGTTGCAGTTCTAGAAAGTAAAGGGTACACAATAGCCTTCTCCAAAGGAAATGATCTTATGTGGCCCTCAAATTAAAGTATGATCTCAACCATGATAATTAGAGCTCAAGAAGGTAGACTTTACAAAGTCACTTGTCAATTTATTCAAGCATTAGCTCATGAGATGATCAACCCCTGCAAACTATGGCACAAAAGGTTTGGACATCTCATCTATAATGTTCTCCTAGGTTTTCAAAATATGGTAACATGTAAGCCATTTTTTTATTTTGAGCATGATAGTATCTGTAGAGGCTATGCTCTTGGTAAAAATACAAAGAAAACTTACCGTCACAGTAATATAAAAACTAATGGTATCTTAGATCTTATTCATTTTGATCTCTGTGGACCTATGAATTCTCTTTCCATGAATGGTTTCCTTTATTATATCATTTTTATTGA
>SNQJ01S0027044.1:56920-95885 GCA_010110895.2 Picea sitchensis | reverse complement strand
AGAATCAAGTCTGACAGAGAAAAGGGAAGAAGATGATTTGAGACCTCAACCTCTGGTTCTTCTGCAGCTCACCCTCATGTAGATGAATTGACCAAAATGGTAAAGACCTTGTCTGCAAAGATGGAGAAAATGAAAGTGGAGGGAAGGTAGACATATAAAAATCCTCAAAACATTGAAAACAAAGGCAACTTCAGAAGGCCGAACAACAATGCTCCTCAGATCATGCCGAGGGAACAAAGGGATAGGGATAGAAATGATAAGAAAATTCAGACTCCTCTCCAAGATAACCTTGTTGCTAATGAGGAGAGGGAGTTAGAAGAGCTTGACCCTGAAATTCATTGTATTGGAGACACCTCCCCTTTTCCCCATTTCACTCAATCTGCCTATGAGGAGTCCCTCATGAACAGTCAAATAAATTAGCTGAGTAAGGGGGAGAAAACCAATAGCATTCCCAATAAATATAACCTTAGGTCAAAGAAGAAAGAAGGGAAGCCTGACATCCCTGATCAACCTCTCATAGTAGAAAATCCTACAACAATCACTGCCAAGGAAAGGCAAACTTAGAGTCTCTCTCTGATAGCCAAAGACCCTGTCCCAGAGGTGAGAGAAATTTTGAAGCCTCCTTCCTCCTTTAACTTTGAGCATGAAATTCAAAAAATAAGAATTCCTGTGCTCATTTCATAGCTAGTCAAACATGAAGATTTCAAAAGGTCCCTGTCTAAACTGTTGCAGTCTGGTCCATCCTACCATTCCACAGACTCAATAAATTTCCAAGACAAAAATCCAGTAGTCATCTTAGGTCCTATGGTAGAAGATAGACATGAATCATCCCCTCCCTTCTACTCTACATCACTAAACATACGCTGATAAGGTGTTTCATAATTGTCTGATGGATTATGGGGAATCTCATAATCTCATGCTTAAAACTGTCATGGAAGAACTCAAGTTGGAAGTCACCAAAGCTTATCATGATTTGTACTCTTTCAATTCAAGGAGGTGCAATGTCTTGGGGTCATCAAGGACCTAGTTGTAACCTTGTTCCATCTGCCTATCAAAAGTGTGGTCATGGATATCATGGTAGTTGATGTACCTCCCAAGTTTGTACTATTGTCAAGATATTGGATTAAAAAGGCAGGAAAAATGCATATGGACCTCACATTTGCTACCATTCCATTATTTGGAGGAGAGCATAGAAGAAGCTCAAGGTAGCCTACATCATCGATTGATGGCTGAGACCCTACAATCACCTATTTTTCTCACGGATCTTTTGATTTGGGATCCAGGTTTGTTGTAGATCCCACACCAACACCCACAGAGGTGTCTCCTCTGAAACTCATAAAAGCCAATTAACCCCACAAAGATTCTTCCCACTTACTTGTATGGAAATGTTCTTTGATGGAGCTTCCTCTAAAGGTGGTGTTGGCACTAGGGTAGTTTTGGTTTCCCCTATTCAAGAAACTATATCTCTATCATACAAGTTAGAGTTTGGAAGCTACCAATAATGTGGCAGACTACGAGGCTCTTGTTTTTGGTTTAAGGACTGCAAAGGACATGGGAATTAAATAAATATTTTTGTTTGGGGATCTTGAGATGATTATTCAGAAGATCAGAAATATTTCTCCAGTTATACCCCTCAACTTAGGAGTTACAAAATGAAGTATGGGACCTCATTGACAAATTTTTTGCCCGCTTTCAATATATCATACATTCCAAGAGGAGAGAAAACATTGTGGTTGATTCTTTGGTTGTATCAGCAAGCAATTTCAGGGTACCCTTAGCACCTAAACTCAAGTATGATTTAGAAGTGAAGTATAGGCCCTGTATATGCGACAATGTCAAACATTGGAAGGTTTTGAATGATCTTGAAATCAAAGATTCACGGAGAGTATTGATGAATTTTCTTCATTGCACATTGATCAAGACCTTGCTTCTAAAGCTGATCTCTATGCTGACGATTTTTTGAACAATATTGCCTAGCAGTCACATCCCTAAAGGCCTAGTTCCTTTGGAAAGGTTTAGTAGAAATGATGTGGCGATGGGAAAAATCTTAAAGGATGATGTTGATGTGGTTGAGTGAAATAATTAGCACAGAGGAGAAGCCAAATCTTGTCAAGTTGTCTAAT
This sequence comes from Picea sitchensis, assembly GCA_010110895.2. NCBI lineage: Eukaryota > Viridiplantae > Streptophyta > Pinopsida > Pinales > Pinaceae > Picea > Picea sitchensis. The sequence goes on along the minus strand of SNQJ01S0027044.1, from coordinate 93,762 downwards.
AGCTTGTCGGAGGAGGAAGATGGCCGGGTATGCTGAGGTATTAAAAGAATTTTCTGATGTGTTTTACTGGAAATATGAAGATCTACAAACATATAAGCATCAACATTATCAGGCACAAGATCCCATTGAAGGAAGAATCCAAACCATTTAGGCAGAAATTTAGACTGGATAAATCCTATGTTACTTCCTATCATGGAGAATGAAGCAAGGAAGTTGTTAGATGTCTAAATCATTGTCCCCTTGAGATATTCATAATGGGTAGACAATTTGGTCCTAGTAAGAAAGAAAAGTGCATAAATCAGAATATGTGTCGATTTCAAAAATCTGAATAGGAGCTCAAAGAAGGAAAACTACCCCTTGCAAGATGGAACACATATTGTAAAGGGTAATAGGTGCATCTAGAATTTCCATGATTGATGGCTTTCGGCTATAATTAGATCTCTGTTTTACCTAAGGAGAGAGAAAAGACAACCTTCACCACTCCTTGGAGCACATTCATGTATGCCAATATACCTTTTGGATTGATGAACGTAGAACAACATTCTAACAAGCCATGGACATAGCCTTCATTGAAAGAAAAAGATAAATTTGGTCATCTATCTGGATGACATAGCAATCTTCTCCAAATCTGATGAGAGCACTGCTTTCATATGAGAAAGGTTTTCTTGAAATGAAAAAGGTTTGGTATCTCTTTAAATACCAAGAATCATTGTAGTTTCCATGAGAGAGAGGAAATTAGGTATATAGTATCGGTGAGGAGTCGAATGAATTGATGGGGTGGAGGTGATCCAAAACTTATCACTCCCAAGGTCCAGGGGAAAGTCCAATCTTTTCTAGGCAAGATTAAATTTCTGAGGAGATTTACAACAATTTTACTCAAATGGTGAAACTCATAAAAAACATGCACATGAAGGGAAATGAAGTAAAATGGGTTCTTAGGTCTAGAAATTATTTTGAACAGATCAAGAAATAATTGAATGAAGTGCATGTGCTTATCATTCCTGTAGTTGCTCTAAGGATTTCCTAATTTTCTCTTTTGCTTCATTTGATATAGTGGCATTTGTTTTACTACAAAATAATGCTAAGGGATTGGAGCAACCTATCTCCTTTTTAAGCAAGGCATTGAGGGATGATCAGATATGACATCATGGAGAAACAAACCTATGAATTGGTGAAATCCCTAAAGTATTTCATGATCTATGTCCTTCATTCAAGGTTTATTGCATATGTCCCTTCAACTATTGTGAAGGGACATTCTCATTCAACCAGACATAGATGGGAAGGAGAAAATGGATTGACAAAATCCTTGAGTTTGATCTGGAAATAAAGCCCACCAAGATAGTTAAAGTGCAAGGTTTAGCCAACCTATTGGTTGAATATAATTGTAAATCCTTGGGGTTAACTTCATCAATGCTTACTCAAAAAAATCAGCTGGGTAGAGTTTTCTAGCAAAATCTCTTAGGGTGACTTATCACTAGTAGAATGCAACTGGTATGGAGACATATTATATTTTCTACAAAAAAATAAATCCCACAATTGGAATGGGAAAGGAAAGAGCTTTAAATATCAAAGAAATCAAATATTTCCTTATTATTGAGTCTTATATTGGAAGGACCCTCTAGGAGTGTTTCTAAGATGTCTAAATCCACTGTGAGGAGGGCAAAAGGATTATGTTTTATGTTCATAGAAGCCTATGTGGGGGACAACATTTATGGAAGATGTGACCTAGAAAATTCTGAGGTTGGGTACTATTGAAACACTTTGTTCATTGATGTCTGCAGAGAGATCAAATCCTACATCAAATGTCAAAAATTAAGTAGGAAAGAAACAACTCAAATCTTGGCCACTAAAGCTTATGGTAGCTTCAACACCCTTTACAACAATGGGGTTGTGCCTTCATTGGGGATATTCATCTTCTTAAAGTGGTCAGCATAGATGGATCATACTTTTGTATGTTTTTCATAGTGGATAGAAGCCATCCCACAAAGAATTACTTCACACGAGGTAATCATCAATTTCCTGGATGATATCATAGCAAGGTTTGGTTGTCCTAGAAAGATTATCAATGACAATGCATCTTTCAGAGTCCGAGCCATTGATCAAGTTCTGTTAGTAGTTTGGGATTTCATTAATTCACTCCACTCCTTATTATCCCCAAGTAAATGGAATGGAAAAGTCCTCTAATAAAAGTTTGGTAACAGTAAAAATATCGTTAGAGGGTAATAAGAAGGCATGGGATTCAAAAGCTCGATTTCTCTAGGTTGATCGGTGACAACAAAATATCCAGGTATATACTTCCAACTCATTTATGGGATAGAGTTGTTTCCCTCTCAGTTAGATCTACACATGAAAAATTCTTTCAGGAGTGTCAAGGAGAGTCCGATGATATGATCAGGAGAATTCATCAGTTGGTGGAGGTCTAACAGACTAGAGAATGGGTGATGGACAAAGCTCATGACCATCAACAGAGGATCAAGTAGGCCTTTGATAGGAAAAATAGTAAGGAGGAGTTCCAGCTAGGGTATCTAGTTCTCAAATGGGATGCGCTAAAGTAGGACAAGGAAAAGAACAACAAATTTGAAGCCATGTGGATAGGACCTTTAAGTCAAAGTATTTTCCAAAGTAATGCCTGGGATTAGGACTTGAAGGGAGAAGAAGTTGTGTGGCCCATTGAATGGGCATTTCACGAAGAAATGTTTTACTTGATCCGCTTAAATTGGCTCTCATGTGTTTTGTAAATATTGTTTTTCTGCTTTTGGTTTTAGTTCATAAGTGAATCCATAGCCCAACAAAAGGCAAGCACAAGAGTTCTTGGCATATCTGGGGAGAAATCCATCCCTCACTTGGAGCCTAATGTTATCACATATGTTAGTAAGGGGTGTTCTTCCTTCAGAATGGACACCATGGAAAAAAATAGCAGAGGTGGGTCAAAACCCACTTATCCTAAGTTCGGCTAAAGAGCACGTTGTACTTCATGACAAGAAGATTTATGGGCAGCCAAAATTTGCCTTTCGGATCTATGGCATAGGTTCCAGTGCTGGACACACCCACGCATTTACGCCATTAATGGGGGTCGATATCAGTGGTTCGATTGTAGGACCCCATTATGGTAAAACCTCCTGCATTGTCGCCGAGACCCCACCTAAAAGCCTCTTGCCACCTAGCCCCTCTAATATACCGCCCACCTCCTGCGCTTGCAGCTCCCTCCTCCTGGCGACTCTGTCTCCCACTCCATCTCTCATCTCAAATTATCATATCCTCCACTCTCACTCCCCATATCGTTATGCTACACCTATCCTCCACTCATGGAGTAGACCGCAACCCCTTATCCCTCCCTCCTATCATCTCTTTCCAAGTTTCCTACTGCTCACGTCCTCCCTGGAAGATGGTCCCATCCCATCTGCGCCCACCTCATTTCCCACATCATCGCCTCATGCCACTCCACCTCTGACCTATCCAAACACAATGCACACAACTTTTGTCGCCTGCACTTTCCATGTCACCCCCCACCTATCTCGCCTGACCACATGGGCGCCCCTCGTCTCACCTTCACAATGTTGGCACTATCGTCCCTGCCAAGAGTCTCGTCCATGTCCACCAATTGGGTCCCCTTGTAGCAGTCCAATGAAGAAGGAACAGCCAAGCGAAGGCCGCCAAATTGTTCAGGGGAAGAATTGACTTGGGCTTCTCTAATCCTGAGGTAGAAGTTATTGTAAATTCATGGAGACGGGTGGACATGTCTCCTTCCATAAATGGAAGGCTAGAAAGGGACAAGTGTGCAGGGGTAGGTTGTGGAGTCTGAGAATGATAAGTTGCATCAACATAGGAGCTACATGGGTAATTAGATAGCGTTATGTGCATCGACATAGAATCACCATCCAACATAAAAGCCAGATGTAACTGCCAGTCACATTTAATTGTGAGCTAATTCTAAGTATATGTATGTATTTTTTCCATTTTTGTGTCGATGGTAGAGATAAGCTCCCTAATTGTAAAGTGTTAGTGAGGCCTCTGGTTCTCACAGTTTATGGCCCGATATTGGGACTTCTTGTTTAATAGCACCAACCTTATACTGCCTTTCTCGACTCTTAAATCAGGGCATGGATGATCTAGTTAGGTGTTGTAATGAATATATAATAGGTTTGATTATATCAGATTTTGCAGCATTTTAAGTTTCTAGAAGTTTGGTCTGAGAGGATCTCATATCTGGGACTTTTCCTCTAAAGGCTACTGGAAGATCGAATGTCGAACAAAATTTCATTTCCTCTAGTTTTTTCTTCCACCTACTCACAACTATGAAAACTTATTGGCCTAAGTTGGAAATAAATGCCTCACCTAGATCATATTTCCAACCCAGGTTTTGAGTTAAAATAATATTACTCGAGTTTACTCCCATTCGGGCATATAAACAACCTATGACATATAAAGCTGATGGGTGCTCGGGCAATCTGCGCAATCGGGGTGACTTACGGTGATAACATCAGTAGATATTCAATAATATAATGAGAAATGTATCATGGCAACCATAAACACAGATATATATTAATAAACAATTTCTATTAATGAAATAAAGTAATACATAGGCGTAAAATATGGAGTGAAAGACTGCAGCTAGAGATGGGTATGGCGGCTTATCTGAGAAGAGATGTGATAGCTACTCGTATTTGAAAAAAGATAATACCATGAGAATATGGGGAATTTTTACAATAAATGGAATGAAAAATCCCTCGACATCCAAAAGCTAACCCTAGAAGATGAAGCCTAAATTCATGTGGCCCCGTTTGGGTAAGTTGGTACATCAACTTCCCAAGGTTGTAACTTTTGCATACGATCTCCATTTTAGAGGCATGATAGCCCATTTTAAAGGAATCATAGAGGATATTAATTTTGAGGGATCATTCATCCCTTTTTCTTTAATTTATAAGCTTGATCCTGAAAACATTCATTTAGGCCCTCAAAATGGCCCCAGTTAAAACTTCTAAAAGTAGTAAATTCCCAAAATTATAGAAAGTTGTTTTGAGCTTGATGGAAAAGATTGGGTAGCCACCATTATCCACCTATAATCCTACCTCCTTAGGAATCAATGGTATTCATTACGTTGAGTGATCGGAGGAAAAAGTGTTTGTTGAATCTGAATCTTGGTAGGAGTTCCTTGCCTTGTGGAAGTGTGATAGTTCAGTTTGTCAAAGGCTATCATGTGCATGTGGATGGAAGGGTTGGACCTTTTTAGCACAATATAGATACATGATATTATTTTGTATAGAAGGAATATTTACACTTTACTACAATTTTGTCTACATGCTAATGTTGGATAGAAGGTGCTTGGGCCGTGGGCATGTGGTAGTTGTTGCGGTATCCTTTTGTTCACCTTTTAGGCAGTTGTGAGAAGAAGCTAACTAAATTTTGTAGTATGATTACTATAGCTAGAAATTTTTAGGTGGAGCAGTGGTTGAAACATACCTCTGGTGATAGAGATGACCCCCAGAGAAACAATGACCTCTGGGGTTGAGACTCATAAACATCATAGCACTTCCACATATATGGATGGACCAAAGAGAATATCACAGACATCTAGTGGGAAACATCACATAATACCTCATCAGCCCAGGTGGATGCCATATGATAGTGAACTAATAGGTACAAAGATATTTTCCTTGATGAATCCACTCGATGTTGTATGGATTAGATTGTGGTGTTGTCGACAATCCCAACTATTTGATGACCTCTCTTGAGATGAGGTTCATCACACCTTCCACTATCAACAATAAAATGCAGTAGGGTCCCCTTCACCCATATGTGAATGAAAAAGGCACTCCCCTCTTAAGGATCTTTTAGTTCTTCTGGTTGAATGCCGGTCCTCAACAATAGCAGTGGACACCTCATCAATGATATGTCCTTTACCAATATTTTCATAATCGATTGAATCAGTTTGGCTCCTTGTCTTTGATTTTGTCCACCAATGACTATTTTGAGACATTCATCTCTATTGTATTGAGGGGATTTTGTGGAAATCACCATTTTCCGGTATCCTTCTGTCTTCGTGACCCTTCTTTTCTGTGGCTTGGACTAGTTTGAGGAACCTTTGTTTGTTAGAGCCATATTTTTCATACTTCTATTGTTGAGGATTTGTAGACACGAGCTCCCCATTTGTTGCACGGTGCTTAAATTTCTGCTTTCGATTTTAATAGCATATGGATAAGCAACACCGAGTGATGAGATATCGATAAAATCCATTTCAGTTGGATATTGTATCTGCAGCAGGGGCCCCATGATATTTGAGACGCCAAATGTTGTTTTGGGTCTTTTGATACCCAACTTGGTGTGCAGGAGATGCAAGGTATTGGTGAACTCCATAACTCATTGGCCTCTTGCCGTAGTGTGGTCCATCTCATGTATTGGTCCTCATAGTTTCCAACAGGGTAATTTTGTTCCTTGACTGCATCCACACACAAAATCCCAAGTGGGCTCGGCCCCATATATTCTAGACTCCTCTGTAGAATTTTTATCCCTGATAAGTTTTCCACCAATGTTTGACATGGGGAGATCTTCCAGTGCAAAGGTGATGCTTGCCGGTCTGAAAAAATGAACAGAGAAATAGCCTTCCAACAAATTTAACCATTTGTGTAGGGCATCGGCATCTATCGACCTTCAAATCTGGGAATATCAAAATTGGCATGTACAGCAAAGGCAGTGCCTCCAAAGTGGTCACTTTATGAATATGTTCTTGATGTTATCGATGGGTGTTGAAAGATGTGGGAAAAATTCTCCATCATTTAGATCCCTACATGCGTGAGGCTGCTCCCGGTAACATATTGATTGGATCGTCTGCTCTGTCGTTTTATTTTATTTTGCTGGTGAGGGTTTCTTGGGTGTGTGAGAGTGTGGTTTTACTTAAGAGAGATAAGCTCAAGACCCGACTTTCTATACTCAGACCTCTTGGGGGACATGCACTAAAAAAAAAAAAGGCATTTTGCTTTCAGTACCACTAATCCAGTTATTTTTGATTTGTGGAAATAGAGAGGAGATATAATAAAGAGAAATGGATAGAGATATAAAAATTATTCAATAATATAGCATAAATGTATGTATATTTAGCCATAAACACATATATAAAGTAATACATGATTTCTATTAATGGAAAAAATACGGTAAAAATACAAAGTGAAGACTAGCTAGAATGAACTTATCTAGGAATAGATGTGACGGATACTCACATCCACAAGAAGATCATTACAATGGGAGTGTTAATAAAGAATGCAAAAATCCCTTGACATCCAAAACATAGCCCTAGGAGATGACGCACCAAAAATCATGTGGGCTATTTAGGTAAAGTTAAGTATCAACTTCGAGAATTATTAAATTTTGCATACGATATATTTTTTAGGGATATGATAGCCCATTGGAAAGGTAACATCTAGGAGATTCATTTTGGGGCTCAATCATGCCTACAATTATCATTTATCATCTCGATGGTTGAAAAACCTTCATTTAGGCCCTCAAAATGGCCAGTTAAAGCACTTTTAAAAATAGTAAATTGCAAAAATTGCAAGAAAATTATTTTGAGCTAGTTGGAAAAGGTTGAGCTAATACCGATATCCACCTCAATCAATATTCCCTCTTTATAAATCAATGGGTATCCATTTCGTTGAGTTCTGGGAGGAGGGTAAAGCATGTTTTGAATCTGAATCTTAGTGAGTTTCTTGCCTTGGTGAAGACATCATGTTGGTGGGTTTGTGGAAGGCTATCAAAAGCATGTGCTTGGAAGGGTTGGAACATTTTAACCAATCTAGATACATGAGATTATTTTATGCGAGAGAAGGATTATTTACACTTTTCTACAATCTTATTAATACTGCTTCTATTGGATAGAAGGTTAGCAGAATTTTGTGAAATTTGTAGTGGTTGTAATTATCCTTTTGTTCACCTTTGAAAAAATTGTGAAGAAGTTGAATTTTATAGTGATATGAGATACTACCTTGTGTTACTTTTTAGGTGTATGATTAGTGAGGAACTACCTGCAGTGATACGTAGAGATGAATTGGAGAAATATGACCTTTGTATGAGGTCCAGACTCATAAACAACATGGGCTTCCACATATACGGTTGGCCCAAGAGAAATCCTGAGACATCCGATTGGGGCAACCTCATAACCTCATCCTTGAAGGGTTGTATGTCATATGAAAATCGACACTACTAGTTGACGAGATCATCCTTGGAGAAGGCACTTGATGTTGTATGGTTGCATGTGTGGTGTTGTTGACAATCCCAACAATTTGATGAAAGCCTCTACTAAGAAAATTTTCTTCTAACTTCCGATATCAACAATAAAATGCACTAGGGTCCCCTTCACCCACATTTATGAATGAAAATGGCTCTCCCCCTCTTAGGGATCTATTGGATATTTTTGTTGTCATCCAATAATCTATCCTTTATCAATATTTTCATAATTAGATTTTGAATCAGGTTTAGGCTCCTTGTATTTGATTTATTACCAATAGTATTTTGAGGGGCCTTCATCGTTGTTGTGCCAAGGGATTTATTGGAAATTGCACCATTTTCTAGTGTCCTTCTTTGTCTTCCATTTGACCCTTCTTTTCCTGTCTTGGGTGGTTTTGGGAAATTGTTTGTTAGGGCCATCTTTGTCATGCCTTGGTTGTTTTGGATTCTTGTAGACCCGAACTCCCATTTCTTCTTGTGCTTAAATTTCTACTCGATTTTAACATCCTATCGATAAGCGCACCCAGTGATGAGATATCAAGAAAATCCATTCGAGTTTGGATGTATCTGTAGGGCCACGGTATTTCAAAACCAAATGTCATTGAGTCTTTGATACCGACTTGGTGCACAAGGTATGGAAGGTATTGGTTAACTCAGACTTCTTGGCCCTCTTGCCCAATGTGGTCCATCTCATGTAATTGGTCCTCATAGTTTCCAATAGAATTAATAATCTTTTGTTCCTTTACTTCATCAAAAAAATCTCAAGTGGGCTAGACTACATATATTCCATACTCCTCTATGGAATTTTCTCCCAGTAATTTTCCACCAATGTTTGACATGGGGAGAGATTTAGAGTGTCACCGTGATATTTTCCCTGTCGGAAAAATTAGGAATAGAAATAACCTTCTAGCAGTTTAAATCAGGTTTCGGCTCCTTGTATTTGATTTCGGCCACCAATGACTGTTTTGAGAGACATTCATCGTTGTTGTGCCAAAGGATTTTGTGGAAATTGCACCATTTTCTAGTGTCCTTCTTTGTCTTCCAGTGACCCTTCTTTTCCTGTGTCTTGGACTGGTTTTTGGGAGACTGTTTGTTAGGGCCATCTTTGTCATACTTCAGTTGTTGTGGATTTGCAGACCCGAACTCCCATTTCTTCTTGTGCTTAAATTTCTACTCGATTTTAACATCATATCGATAAGCGCACCGAGTGATGAGATATCAAGAAAATCCATTTCAGTTTGGATGTATCTCTGTAGGGCCCCACGGTATTTCAAAACCAAATGTCATTCAGAGTCTTTGATACCTAGCTTGGTGCACAAGGTATGGAAGGTATTGGTTAACTCCAGAACTTCTTGGCCCCTCTCTTGCCACAATGTGGTCCATCTCATGTATTGGTCCTCATAGTTTCCAATAGGGTAATACTGTTCCTTTACTTCATCCAAAAAAAAATCCCAGGTGGGCTCGACCCCATATATTCCATACTCCTCTATGGAATTTTTCTCCCAGTAATTTTTCCACCAATGTTTGACATGGGGGAGAGATTTAAGGAGTGTCACCGTGATATTTTCCCTGTCGGAAAAATTAGGAATAGAGAAATAACCTTCTAACAGATTTAACCATTTGTCTAGGGCATGCACATCTATCTGACCTTCAAATATGGGAATATCAAAATTAGCTTGTACCTTAAAAGGTGAGATGCCTCGGAAGTGGTTTCTTGATGAATATGTTCTTGATGTTATCAGAAGGTTTTGAAATATGTGGAAAAAATTCTCCATCATTTCGTCCCTCTGTCGCGTGAGAGCTTGCTCAAGCAGCAGATTGATAGAATCGCCTTCTCTGTCATTTTTGTTTTCTTCTGTAATTGAGGGTTTCTTGAGTATGTGAGAGTGTTTTTCCTCAAGAGAGATAAGCTCGAGACCCAAATTTCTATACTTGGACCTCTTCTGGGACATGCACTAAAAAACGATCAAGAGCAACCTGCTTTAATACCACTAATCCGGATTATTTTCGGTACAAAATGAGAGTGCAGATATAATAAAGAAATGCACAGAGATATCACAAATACTAAATAATATAATAAAAATGTATCAGAGATGCAACCATAAACACATATATAAATTAATACATGATTTATATTAATGAAATAAATGTACAGAGACTATAAAAATACAAAGTGAAAGACTCGCTAGAATGGTGGCAGCTTATCTCTGAGAAGAGATGTGACAGCTACTCACATCCAAAAGAAGATCATTACAATGAGGATATGAAGTCCTTTTTACAATAAACAGGAATTCCAAAAATCCTCGACATCCAAAAACCTAACCCTAGGAGATGAAGCACCAAAGGTCATGTGGGCCCTGTTTGGGTAAGTTAGTACATCAACTTCCTGAGGTCGTAACGTTTGCATACGATCTCCATTTTAGGCGTCTGATAGCCCGTTGAAAAGGTAACATCAAGGAGATTCATTTTGGGGGATTAATCATGCCTATTATTATCACTAACAAGATTTATGTTGAACAACCTTCATTTAGGCCCTCAAAATGGCCCCAGAAGTTAAAACTGCAAAAAATAGTAAATTGCCAAAATTGCAAGAAAATTGTTTTGAGCCAGTTGGAAAAGGTTGGTGGCCACTGATATCCATTTGGATCGATAATTCCTCTTTATAAATAAATTGTATCCATTGGATTGAGTTCCCGGAGGGGAGGAAAAAGTGTTTGTTGAATCTAAATCTTGGTGAGTTTTTTTCCTTGGTGGAGATGTCGCGTTGCTCGGTTTGTGGAAGGCTATCACGGGCATGTGGTTGGAAGGGTTGGACCATTTTAACCAGTCTGGATACATGAGATTATTTTTTGAAAAATGATTATTTACACTTTTCTACAATCTTGTCGACCTGCTTGTGTTGGATAAAAGGTGCTTGGGTCGAGGCTCTAGTGGTTGAAGTATCCTTTTCTTCACCTTTTGAACAGATTGTGAAGAAGTTGAATTTTGTAGTATGATATACTACCTTGCATTACTCTTTAGGTGGAAGAGTAGTCGGAACTACCTCTGGTATTCTGTAGATATGACCCCCTAGAGAAACAATGACATTGCAAGGTCGAGACTCATAAACAACATGGTGCTTCCACATATATGGTTGGCCCAAGAGAACATCACAAACATCCAGTGGGGAAAAAACACATAACACCTCACCTTTGAAGGGTTGGATGTCATATGACAATCAACACTGTTGGTTGACACAGAGATCTCATCCTTGGAAAAGCCACCTGATGTTGTATGGTTGCATGTGTGGTGTTGTCGACAATCCCAACTGTTTGACGACCTCTGCTAAGATGAGTTTCTTCTGGCTTCCGCTATCAACAATAAAATGCATTGGGGTCCCCTTCACCCACATTTGTGAATGAAAAAGGTGCTCCCCCTCTTTAGGATCTATTGGATATTCTAGTTGAATTTTTGTGGTCCCGACAATAGAAGTGGGGTTTACATCATTGATCTGTCCTTTACCAATATTTTCAGAATTAGATTTTGAATGAGGGTTCGGCTCCTTGTCTTTGATTTTGGCCACCAATGAATTTTTTGAACGACATTCATTGGTGTTGAGCCAGGAACTTTTGTGGAAATCACACCATTTTTCGGTGTCCTTCTTTGTCTTTCTGTGACCCTTCTTTTCCTGTGGCTTAGACTGGTTTTCGGGAGACTATTTGTTAGGCCTGTCTTTTTCATACTTTGGTTGTTGTGAATTTGCAGACCCGAACTGGCATTTGTTCTGGTGCTTAAATTTCTGCTTGATTTTAACAACATATCGATAAGCATCACCGAGTGATGAGACATATAGAAAATCCAATTCAGTTTGGATGTATCTGTGTAGGGCCCCATGGTATTTCACAACCAAATGTTATTCGAAGTCTTTGATACCCAACTTGGTGCATAAGGTATGAAATGTATTGGTGAAATTTAGAACTGCTTGGCCCCTCTCTTGCTGCAATGTGGTCCATCTCAGGTACTCATCCTCATAGTTTCCAACAGGGTAATACTGTTCCTTTACCGCATCCAAAAGAAAATCCCATGTGGGCTCGACCTCATATATTCCAGACTCCTCTGTGGATTTTTTCTCCCAGTAAGTTTCCCACCAATGTTTGACATAGGGGAGATATTTAAGGGGTGCGAAGGTGATATTTTCCCTATCGTAAAAATTATGAACAAAGAATTAACCTTCTAACAGATTTAACCATTTTTCTAGGGCATCTGCATGTATCTGACATTCAAATACGGGAATATCAAAATTGACCTGTACCTTAAAAGGCGATGTGCCTCCAAAGTGGTCTCTTGATCGAAAATTCTCCATCATCTCATCCTTCTGTCGCGTGAGAGATTTCTTAAGCAACAGATTGATAAAATCATTTGCTCTATCCTTTTTATTTTCTTCCGCCATTGAGGGATTATTGGGTGTGCGAGAGTGGTTTTCCTAAAGAGAGAAAATATTGGGTCCCAACTTTATATACTCGAACGTCGTTAAGGACATGCACTAAAAAATGGTCAAGAGCATCATGCTCTGATACCACTGATCTGGATTATTTCCGGCACAAAATGAGAGCATAGATATAATAAAGAAATTCACAAATATATCGCATATATTCAGTAATATAACAAAAATGTATCATATATGCAACCATAAAATCATATATACTGTAATAGATGATTTCTATTAATGAAATACATGTACAGAGACTGTAAAAATACAGAGTGAAAGACTCGCTAGAATGGCGATAGCTTATCTCTGAGAAGAGATGTGACGGTTAATCGCATTCGCAAGAAGATCATTAAAATGAGGCTCTGAAATCATTTTTAAAATAAGCATGAATGCCAAAACCCCTTGACATCCAAAATCCTAACCCTAGGAGATGAAGCGCCAAAAGTTATGTGGGCCCTGTTTAGGTAAGTTAGTACATCAACTTCCCGGGATCGTAACTTTTGCATACGATCACCGGTTTAGGTGTATGATAACCCATTAGAAAGGTATCATAGAGGAGATTAATTTTGGGGGCTTAATCATGCCTTCAACTATCACTAAAAATATTGATCCCGAAAAACCTTCATTTAGGCCTTCAAAATGGGCCCAAAAGTTAAAACTGCTAAAAATAGTGAATTTCCAAAATTGCCAGAAAACTATTTTGAGCCAGTTGGAAAAGGTGGGTGGCCACTAATATCCACCTAGATCAACCCTACCTCCTTAGGAAGAAATGGTGTCCATTGCGTTGAGTGCCCAAGGGAGAGGAAAAAAGCATTTGCTAAATCTTAATCTTGGTGAGTTGCTTGCCTTACTGGAGACGTCGCACTGCTCGGTTTGTGGAAGGCTATCACAAGCATGTGGATGGAAGGGTTGGACCTTTTTATCCAATCTGGATACCTGATATTATTTTGTTTATAAGGAATCTTTACACTTTTCTACAATCTTGTCGACCTGCTTCTGTTTTATAGAAGGTGCTTGGGTTGAGGTTGTAGTGGTTGCAGTATCCTTTTGTTCAACTTTTGAACAGATTGTGAAGATGATGAATTTTGTAGTATGAGATACTACCTTGCGACATTTTTTAGGTGGAGCAGTAGTTGAAACTACCTCTGGTATTCTGTAGAGATGACCCCCTAGAGAAACAATGACACTGCAAGGTCGAGACTCATAAACAACATGGTGCTTCCACATATATGGTTGGCCCAAGACAAAATCATAGACATCTAGAGGGGAAACATCACATAATACCTCATCCTTGAAGGGTTGTATGTCGTATGCCAATCGACACTATTGGCTGACATGAATATCTCATCCTTGGTGAATCCACCTGATGTTGTATGGTTGTGGGTGTGGTGTTGCTGACAATCCCAACTGTTTGCAACCTCTAGTGAGATGAGGTTCTTCTAGATTTTCCTATCAACAACAAAATGCAATGGGGTCCCCTTCACCCACATCTGTGAATTAAAAAGTCACCCCCCCTCTTCAGGATATGTTGGTTCTTCTGGTTGAATTACTGCAGTCGTGACAATAGCAATGGAGACTGCGTCAATGATCTGTCCTTTACCAATATTTTCAGAATCAGATTCTAAATCAGGGTTCAACTCCTTGTCTTTTATTTCGGCCACCAATGACTGTTTTGAGCAACATTCATCGGTGTTGTGCCAAGGGATTTTGTGGAAATCACACCATTTTCCGGTGTCCTTCTTTGTCTTCCCCTGACCCTTATTTTCCTGTGGCTTGGACTAGTTTTGAGGAGACTTTTTGTTAGGGTCATCTTTCTCATACTTTAGTTCTTGCAAACTTGCAAGCCCGAACTCCTGTTTGTTCTGGTGCTTAAATTTCTGCTCGATTTTATCATCATATAGATAAGCAACACAAAGTGATGAGATATCCAAAAAATCCATTTCAGTTTGGATGTATCTATGTAGGGCCCCACGGTATGTCAGACCTATATGTCATTCATAGTCTTTGATACCCATCTTGGTGCACAGGGTATGGAAGGTATTGGTGAAATCCGAAACTACTTGGCCCCTCTCTTTCCACAGTGTGGTCCATCTCATGTACTGGTCCTCATAGTTGCCAACAAGGTAATATTGTTCCTTTACCACATCCACAAAAAACTACCAAGTGGGATCGGCCCCATATATTCCAAACTCCTTTGTGAAATTTTTCTCCCATTAAGTTTTCCACCAATGTTTAACAAGGGGGTGAGCTTTAAGGAGTGCGAAGGTGATCTTTTCCCTGTCAGAAAAATTAGGAACAAAGAAATAACCTTCTAACAGATTTAACCATTTGTGTAGGGCATGCACATCTATCTAACCTTCAAATATGAGAATATCAAAATTGGCATGTACCTTAAGAGGAGATGTGCCTCCAAAGTGGTCTCTTGATGAATATTTTCCTGATGTTATCAACAAGTGTTGAAATATGTGGGAAAAATTATCCATCATTGCATCCCTCTATCGTGTGAGAGCTTGCTCAAGCAATAGATTAATAGAATCGCATGCTCTCTCATTTTTATTTTCTTCTGCAATTGAGATTTTATTGGGTGTGAGAGAGTGGTTTTCCTCAAGAGAGATAATTTCGAGACCCAAATTGATATACTCAAGCCACGTTAGGGAAATGCACTAAAAAATGATCAAGAACAACCTTCTTTGATGCCACTAATCTGGATTATTTTCGGTATGAAATGAGAGCGGACATATAATAAATAAATGCACAGAGATATTGCAGATATTCAATAATATAATACAAATGTATCATAGATGCAACCATAAACACAAATATAAAGTAATACATGATTTCTATTAATGAAATAAATGTATAGAGACTGTAAAAATACAGAGTGAAAGACTCACTAGAATGGTGGCAACTTATCTTTGAGAAGAGATGTGACAGCTACTCACATCCACAAGAAGATCATTACAACGAGGAGTTGAAGGCCTTTTCACAATAAACATGAATTCCAAAAATCCTTGACATCCAAAAACCTAACCCTAGGAGATGAAGCGCCAAAAGTCATGTGGGCCCCGTTTGGGTAAGTTAGTACATCAACTTCCCAGGGTCGTAACTTTTGCATACAATCTCTGTTTTAAGTGTATGATAGACTATTGGAAAGGTACCATCAAGGAGATTCATTTTGGGGTCTCAATCATTCCTGCGGCTATCATTGAGAAACTCGATGATGAAAAACCTTCATTTAGGCCCTTAAAATGGCCCTGGAAGTTAAAACTGCTAAAAACAGTAAATTGCCAAAATTGCAAGAAAATTGTTTTGAGCCTGCTGGAAAAGGTTGGTGGACACCGATATCCACTTAGATAAATCCTCTCTCTTTATAAATAAATGGTATCCATTGCGTTAATTTCCCGGAGGGGAGGAAAAATCATTTGTTGAATCTGAAGCTTGGTGAGTTTCTTGCCTTGGTGGAGATGTCACGTTGCTCGATTTGTGGAAGGGTTGGAAAATTTTAGCTAGTCTGGATACATGAGATTATTTTGTGCAGAAGGATTATTTACACTTTGCTACAATCTTTTCGACCTGCTTTTGTTGGATAGAAGGTGCTTGGGGTGAGGCTGTAGTGGTTGCAGTATCCTTTTGTTCACCTTTTGAACAGATTGTGAAGAAGTTGAATTTTGCAGTATGGGATACTACCTTGCATTACTTTTTATGTGGAACAGTAGTCGAAACTAGCTCTGGTATTTTGTAGATATGAACTGCCAGAGAAACAATGACACTATAGGGTCGAGACTCATAAATAGTATGGCACTTCCACATGTATGGTTGACCCAAGAGAACATCACAGACATCTAGTGGGGAAACATCACATAATACCTCCTCCTTGAAGTATTGGATGTCATACGACAATCGACACTACTGGTGGACATGAAGATCGCATCCTTGGCGAAGCCACTCGATGTTGTTGCGTGTGTGGTGTTGTCAACAATCCCAACCATTTGATGACCTCTGCTGAAATGAGTTTATTCTGGCTTCTTCTATCAACAATAAAATGCACTAGGGTCCCCTTCACCCACATTTGTGAATGAAAAAGGTTCTCCCCCTCTTTAGGATCTATTGGATATTCTGGTTGAATTGTTGTGATCACGACAATAACAATGGGGTCTACGCCAATGATCTATCCTTTACCAATATTTTCGGAATCAGATTTTGAATCAGGGTTCATCTCCTTGTCTTTGATTTCAGCTACCAATGAATTTTTTGAGCTACATTCATTGGTGTTGTGCCAGGGCCTTTTGTGGAAATCGCACCATTTTTTGGTGTCCTTCTTTGTCCTCCTATGACCCTTCTTTTCCTGTCGTTTGGACTGTTGTTCGGGAGACTATTTGTTAGGGCCATATTTGTCATACTTTGGTTGTTGCGGATTTTCAGACCCGAACTGTCGTTTGTTATGGTGCTTAAATTTCTTCTTGATTTTAACCAAATGTGATGAGATATCCAGAAAATCTAGAAAAATCCATTTCAGTTTGGATGTATCTGTGTAGGGCACCACGGTATTTCATAACCAAATGTCGTTCAAATTCTTTGATACCCATCTTGGTGCGTTAGGTATGGAAGGTATTGGTGAACTTAGGAACTGCTTGGCCCCTCTCTTGCCGCAATGTCGTCCATCTCATGTACTCATCCTCATAGTTGCCAACAGGGTAATACTGTTCCTTTACCGCATCCGGAAAAAAATCCCAAGTGGGATCGACCCCATATATTCCAGACTCCTCTATGGAATTTTTCTACCAGTAAGTTTCCCACCAATGTTTGACATAGGGGAGATATGTAACGGGTGTGAAGGTGATATTTTCCCTATCGAAAAAATTATGAACAAAGAAATAACCTTATAACAGATTTAATCATTTGTCTAAGGCATCCGCATCTATCTGACCTTCAAATACAGGAATATCAATATTGACCTGTACCTTAAAAGGCAAGGTACCTCCAAAGTGGTCGCATGATGAATATGGTCCTGATGGTATCGGCAGGCATTGAAGGATGTGGAAAAAAATCTCCATCATCTCATCCCTCTGTCACGTGAGAGCTTGCTCAAGCAACAGATTGATAGAATCGTTTGCTCTGTCCTTTTTATTTTATTTCTCCATTGACGGTTTCTTAGGTGTGCGAGAGCAGTTTCACTCAAGAGATACAAGATCAAGACCCAACTTTCTATACTCAGACCTCTTCAAGGACATGCACTAAAAAATGATCAAGAGCAACCTGCTCTAATACCACTGATCCGGATTATTTTCGACACGAAATGAGAGCGCAAATATAATAAAGAAATTCATAAAGATATCACATATATTCAATAATATAATAGAAATGTATAAGATATTCAACCATAAACACAGATATACTGTAATACACGATTTCTATTAATGAAATAAATGTACAGAGACTGTAAAAATACATATTGAAAGACTCGCTAGAATGGCGGTAGCTTATCTCTGAGAAGAGATGTGACAGTTACTCGCATTTGCAAGGAGATCATTAAAATGAGGCTCTGAAATCCTTTTTACAATAAACATGAATGAAAAAAACCCTTGACATCCGAAAACCTAACCCTAGGAGATGAAGCGCCAAAATTCATGTGGGCCCCATTTGGGTAAATTAATACATCAACTTCCCGGGGTCGTAACTTTTTCATACGATCTCTAGTTTAGGCGTATGATATCCTGTTGGAAAGGTATCATAGAGGAGATTCATTTTGGGGGATTAATCATGCCTTCATCTATCACTGAGAATATCGATACCAAAAAAAATTCATTTAGGCCCTCAAAATGGCCCCGAAAGTTAAAACTGCTAAAAATAGCAAATTGCCAAAATTGCTAGAAAACTGTTTTGAGCCAGTTGGAAAAGGTTGGTGGCCACTGATATCCACCTTGATCAATCCTACATCCTTAGGAATCAATGGATTCCATTGCATTGAGTTGCTAGAGAAGAGGAAAAAGCGTTTGCTGAATCTAAATCTTGGTGAGATGCTTGCCCTATTGGAGATGTTGCACTGCTCAATTTGTGGAAGGATATCACGAGTATGTGGATGGAAGGGTTGGAAATTTCTATCCAATCTGGATACATGATATTACTTTGTGCAGAAGGAATCTTTACACTTTGCTACAATCTTGTCGACCTGCTTATGTTGGATAGAAGGTGCTTGGGCAACGACTGTAGTGGTTACAACATCCTTTTGCTCACCTTTTGAACAGATTGTGAAGAAGATGAACTTTGTAGTATGAGATACTACCTTGTGAAATTTTTTAGGTGGAATAGTAGTTGGAACTACCTCTGGTATTATGTAGAGATGACTCCCCAGAGAAACAATGACACTGCAGGGTCGAGATTCATAAATAACATGGCGCTTCCACATATATGGTTGACCTAAGAGAATATCATAGACATCCAATGGGGAAACATCACATAATACCTCATCCTTGAAGGGATGGATGTTGTCTGACAATCGACACTGTTGGCTAACACGAATATCTCATCCTTAGCGAATCCAATCGATGTTGTATGCTTGCGGGTGTGGTGTTGTCGACAATCCCAACTGTTTGACGACCTCTGCTGAGATGAGGTTCTTTTGGCTTCTTCTATCAATAATAAAATGCAGCAGGGTCCCCTTCACCCACATCTATGAATGAAAAAGGCACTCCCCATCTTCAATATCTATTGGTTCTTCTCGTTGAATTGTTGTGGTCACGACAATAGTAGTGGAGACTGCGTCAATGATCTGTCCTTTACCAATATTTTTAGAATCAGATTCAGAATCAGGGTTCGGCTCCTTGTCTTTGATTTCAGACACTAATGACTATTTTGAGTGACATTCACCGTTGTCGTGCCAGGGGATTTTGTGGAAATCGCACCATTTTCCAGTGTCCTTCTTTGTCTTCCCATGACCCTTCTTTTCCTGTGGCTTGGACTAGTTTTCAGGAGACTGTTTGTTAGGCCCATCTTTTTCATACTTCGGTTGTTGCGGATTTGCAGACCCAAACTCCCATTTGCTCTGGTGCTTAAATTTTTTCTCAATTTTAATAGCATATTGATAAGGAACACTGAGTGATGAGATATCTAGAAAATCCATTTCAGTTTGGATGTATCTATGTAGGGCCCCACGGTATTTCAGAACCAAATGTCGTTCAAAGTCTTTGATACCCATCTTGGTGCACAAGGTATGGAAGGTATTGGTGAAATCCAAAACGGCTTGGCCCCTCTCTTGTTGCATTGTGGACAATCTCATGTATTGGTCCTCATAGTTGCCAACAGGGTAACACTGTTCCTTTACTGCATCCACAAAAAAATCCCAAGTGGGCTCGGCCCCATATATTCCAGACTCCTCTGTGGAATTTTTCTCCGAGTAAGTTTGCCACCAATGTTTGACATTGGGGATAGATTTAAGGAGTGCGAAGGTGATCTTTTCCGTGTCAGAGAAATTAGCAACAGAGAAATAACCATCTAACAGATTTAACCATTTGTTTAGGGCATGCACATCTATTTGACCTTCAAATATAGTAAAATCAAAATTGGCATGTACCTTAAAAGGTGAGGTCCCTCAAAAGTGTTCGCTTGATGAATATGTTCCTAATGTTATCATCAGGTGTTGAAAGATGTGGGAAAAATTCTCCTTCATTTCGTCCCTCTATCGCGTGAGAGCTTGCTCAAGCAACAAATTGATAGAATTGCATGATCTTTCATTTTTTTTTTCATCTACAATTGACAGTTTCTTGGGTGTGCGAGAGTGGTTTTCCTGAAGAGAGATAAGCTCGAGACCCAAGTTTGTATCCTCGAACCTCTTCGGGGACATGCACTAAAAAACAATCAAGAGAAGCCTACTCTGACACCACTAATCTGGATTATTTTCAGTAGGAAATGAAAGCGAAGATATAATAAAAAAATGCACAGATATATCACAGATATTCAATAATATTACATAAATGTATCAGAGATGAAACCATAAACACAGATATAAAGTAATACACAATTTCTATTAATGAAATAAATGTATCGAGACTATAAAAATGCAAAGTGAAAGACTCGCTAGAATGGTGGCAGCTTATCTCTAAGAAGAGATGTGACGGCTACTCACATCCACAAGAAGATCATTACAATGAGGCTCTGAAGGCATTTTTACAATAAACAGGAATTCCAAAAATCCTCAACTTCCAAAAACCTAACCCTAGGAGATGAAGCACCAAAAGTCAGGTGAGCCCCATTTGGATAAGTTAGTACATCAACTTCCCGGGGTCGTAACTTTTGCATATGATCTCCGTTTTAGGCGTATGATAGCCCATTGGAAAGGTAAAGTCAAGGAGATTCATTTTGGGGGATCAACCATGCCTAAGTTTAAAATTAATAATATATGCTGAAAAACCTTGATTTAGGCCCTCAAAATGGCCTCAAAAGTTAAAACTGCTAAAAATAGTAAATTGCCAAAATTGCAAGAAAATTGTTTTGAGCCAGTTGGAAAAGGTTGGTGGCCACCGATATCCACCTACATAATTCCTCCCTCTTTATAAATAAATGGTATCCATTGTGTTGAGTTCCAGGAGGGGAGGAAAAATCATTTGTTGAATCTGAATCTTTGTGAGGTTCTTGCCTTGGTGGAGACGTCGCGTTGCTTGGTTTGTGGAAGGCTATCATGGGCATGTGGTTGGAAGGGTTGGACCATTTTAACCAGTCTGGATACATGATATTATATTGTGCAGAAGGATTATTTACACTTTGCTACAATATTGTCGACCTGGTTCTGTTGGATCGAAGGTTCTTAGGCTGAGGCTGTAGTGGTTGCAGTATCCTTTTGTTCACCTTTTGAACAGATTGTAAAGAATTTAAATTTTGTAGTATGAGATACTATCTTGCGTTTATTTTTAGGTGGAACAGTAGTTAGAAATACCTCTGGTATTCTATAGATATGACCCCCCAGAGAAACAATGAAACTGTAGGGTTGAGACTCATAAACAACATGGCACTTCCACATATATGGTTGGCCAAAGAGAACATTAGAAACATCCAGTGGGGCAACATCACATAATACCTCATCCTTGAAGGTTTAGATTTCATATGAAAATTGAAACAGCTGCCTGACACGAAGATATCATCCTTGGAAAATTCACCCGATGTTCTACGGTTGCGCGTGTGGTGTTTTTGACAATTCCAACTGTTTGACAACCAAGGGTCGCGTGAGAGCTTGCTCAAGCAACAGATTGATAGAATTGTCTGCTCTGTCCTTTTTATTTTCTTCCGCCATTGAGGGTTTCTTGGGTGTGTGAGAGAGGTTTCCCTCAAGAGAGACAAGCTCGAGACCCAACTTTTTATACTCGGACCTCATCAAGGACATGCACTAAAAAATGATCAAGAGAAGTCTGCTCTCATACCAGTGATTCAGATTATTTTCAGCATGAAATGAGAGCATGGATATAATAAATAAATTCACAAAGATATCATAGATATTCAATAATATAAAAGAAATGTATCAAATATGAAACCATAAACACAGATATACTGTAATATACGATTTCTATTAATGAAATAAATGTACCGAGACTATAAAAATACAGAGTGAAAGACTTGCTAGAATGGCGGTAGGTTATTTCTAAGAAGAGATGTTATGGCTACTCGAATTCGCAAGAAGATCATTAAAATGAGGCTCTGAAATAATTTTTACAATAAAAATGAATTCCCCAAACCCTTGACATCCAAAAACCTAACCCTACGAGATGAAGCGCCAAAATTCATGTGGGCCCCCTTTGGGTAAATTAGTACATCAACTTCTCGGGGTCGTAACTTTTGCATATGATCTTTGGTTTAGGCGTATGATAGTCCGTTGGAAAGGTATCGTTGAGGATATTCATTTTTGGGGCTTAATAATTCCTTCAAATATCACTGGGAATCTCTATCTCGAAAAACCTTCATTTAGGCCTTAAAAATGGCCCCGGAAGTTAAAACTAATAAAAATAGTAAATTCCAAAAATTGCTAGAAAACTGTTTTGAGCCAGTTGGAAAAGGTGGGTGGCCACTAATATCCACCTGGATCAATCCTTCCTCCTTAGGAATCAATGGTGTCCATTGCGTTGAGTTCCCAGGCAAGAGGAAAAAGCATTTGTTGAATCTAAATCTTGGTGAGTTGCTTGCTTTATTGGAGACGTCGCGCTGCTCATTTTGTGGAAGGATATCATGAGCATGTGGATGGAAGGGTTGGACCATTTTATCCAATCTGGATACATGATATTATTTTGTGCAGAAGGAATCTTTACACTTTGCTATAGTCTTGTCGACCTGCTTCTATTCGATAGAAGGTGCTTGGGCCGCAGCTGTAGTGGTTACAGTATCCTTTTGTTCACCTTTTGAACAGATTGTGAAGAAGATGAATTTTGTAGTATGAGATACTACCTTGTGACATTCTTTAGGTGGAACAGTAGTCAGAACTACCTATAGTATTCTGTAGAGATGACCCCCCAGAGAAACAATGACACTACGGGGTTGAGACTCATAAACAACATGGTGCTTCTACATATATGGTTGGCCCAAGAGAACATCACAAGAATCCAGTGGGGAAACATCACATAATAACTCATCCTTGAAGGGATGGATGTCATATGACAATCGACACTGCTGGCTGACACAAATATCTCATCCTTGGCGAATCCACCAAAATGTTGTATGGTTTCAGGTGTGGTGTTGTCGACAATCCCAACTGTTTGACGACCTCTGCTGAGATGAGGTTCTTCTATCTTCCAGTATCAACAATAAAATGAAGCAGGGTCCCCCTCACCCACATCTATGAATGAAAAAGGCACTCCCCCTCTTCAGGATCTGTTGGTTCTTCTGGTTGAATTGTTGCGGTCATGACAATAGTAGTGGAGACTGCGTTAATGATATGTCCTTTACCAATATTTTCAGAATCAAATTCAGAATCAGGGTTCGGCTCCTTGTCTTTGATTTTGGCCACCAATGACTGTTTTGAGTGACATTCATCGTTGTTGTGCCAGGGGATTTTGTGGAAATCACACCATTTTCCAGTGTCTTTCTTTGTCTTCTTGTGACCCTCCTTTTTCTGTGGCTTGGACTGGTTTTCGGGAGACTATTTTTTAGGCCCATCTTTGTCATACTTCGATTTTTGTGGATTTGCAGACCCAAACTCCCATTTGTTCTGGTGCTTAAATTTTTGCTCAATTTTAACAACATATCGATAAGAAACACCGAGTGATGAGATATCCAGAAAATCCATTTCAGTTTGGATGTATCTCTGTAGGGCCCCATGGTATTTTAAAACCAAATGTTGTTCAAAATATTTGATACCCAGTTTGGTGCACAAGGTATGGAAGGTATTGGTGAACTCTAGAACTACTTGGTCCCTCTCTTGTCGCATTGTGGTCCATATCATTTATTGGTCCTCATAGTTTCCAACAGGGTAATACTGTTCCTTTACTGCATCCACAAAAAAATCCCAAGTGGGATCGACCCCATATATTCTAGACTCCTCTGTGGAATTTTTCTCCTAGTAAGTTTGCCACCAATGTTTGACATGGGGGAGAGCTTTAAGGAGTGTGAAGGTGATATTTTCCCTATTGGAAAAATTAGGAACAGAGAAATAACCTTCTAACAAATTTAACCATTTGTCTAGGGCATGCACATCTATCTGACCTGCAAATATGGCAATATCAAAATTGGCATGTACCTTAGAAGGAGAGGTGCCTCCAAAGTGGTAGGTTCATGAATATTTTCTTGATGTTATCAACAGGCATTGAAAGATGTGGGAAAAATTCTCCATCATTTCCTCCCTCTGTCGCGTGAGAGCTTGCTCAAGCAACAGATTGATAGAATCGCCTTCTCTGTCGTTTTTATTTTCTTCTCCAATTGAGGGTTTCTTGGGTGTGCGAGAGTGTTTGTCATAAAGAGATATAAGCTCGAGACCCAACTTTCTACACTTAGACCTCGTGGGGGCTATGCACTAAATAACGATCAAGATCAGCTTGCTCTAATACCACTAATCCGAATTATTTTCGGTACAAAATGAGAGTGGAGATAAATAAAGAAATGCACAGAGATATCACAGATATTCAATAATATAACAGAAATGTATCAAAGATGAAACCATAAACACAGATATAAACTAATACACGATTTCTATTAGTGAAATAAATGTACAGAGACTGTAAAAATATAGAGTGAAAGACTCGCTAGAATGGTGGCATCTTATCTCTGAGAAGAGATGTGACAGCTACTCACATCCACAAGAAGATCATTACAATGAGGCTCTGAAGGCCTTTTTACAATAAAAAGGAATTCCAAAAATGCTCGACATAAAAAAAACTAACCCTAGGAGATGAAGCGCCAAAAGTCATGTGGGCCCCATTTGGGTAAGTTAGTACATCAACTTCCCGGGGTCGTAACATTTGCATATGATATCCGTTTTAGGCGTATGATAGCTCATTGGAAAGGTAAAATAAGGGAGATTCATTTTCGGGGATCATACATGCCTATGGTTATCATTAAGAAGCTCAATGCTGAAAATMCTTGATTTAGGCCCTCAAAATGGCCCTGGAAGTTAAAACTACTAAAAATAGTAAATTTCCAAAATTGCAAGAAACTTGTTTTGAGACAATTGGAAGAGGTTGGTGGCCACCAATATCCACCTAGATGAATCTCCCCTCTTTATAAAGAAATGGTATCCATTACATTGAGTTCTCGGAGGGGAGTAAAAAGCGTTTGTTGAATCTGAATCTTGGTGAGTTTCTTGCCTTGTTGGAGGCGTCGTGTTGCTCATATTGTGGAAGGCTATCACATGCACGTGGTTGGAAGGGTTGTAGCATTTTAAACAGTCTAGATGCATGAGATTATTTTGTGTAGAAGGATTATTTACACTTTGTTACAATATTGTCGACCTACTTCTGTTGGATAGAAGGTGCTTGGGCCGAGGCTATAGTGGTTGTAGTATCCTTTTGTTCACCTTTTGAAAAGATTGTGAAGAAGTTGAATTTTGTA
Organism: Picea sitchensis; assembly: GCA_010110895.2. Taxonomy (NCBI): domain Eukaryota; kingdom Viridiplantae; phylum Streptophyta; class Pinopsida; order Pinales; family Pinaceae; genus Picea; species Picea sitchensis. The sequence goes on along the minus strand of SNQJ01S0027044.1, from coordinate 68,057 downwards.
GTATGAGATACTACCTTGTGTTTCTTTTTAGGTGGAACAGTATTCAAAACTACCTCTGGTATTCTGTAGATATGACCTCCTAGAGAAACAATGAAACTACTGGGTTGAGACTCATAAAGAACATGGCACTTCCACATATATGGTTGGCCCAAGAAAACATCACAGACATCCAGTGGGGAAACATCACATAATACCTCATCCTTGAAGTGTTGGATGTCGTATGAAAATCAACACTGCTGGCTGACACAAAGATCTCATCCTTGGCGAAGCCACCCGAAGTTGTATGGTTGCACATGTGGTGTTGTTGACAATCCCAACTATTTGACGACCTCTGCTGAGATGAGTTTCTTCTGGCTTCTGCTATGAACAATAAAATGCACCAGGGTCCCCTTCACCCGCATTTGTGAATGAAAAAGTTGTCCCCCCTCTTCAGGATCTATTGGATCTTCCGGTTGAATTGTTGCAATCGCGACAATAGCAGTGGGGTCTGCGTCAATGATCTGTCCTTTACCAATATTTTCAAAATTAGATTTTGAATCAGGGTGCGGCTCCTTATCTTTTATTTCAGACACCAATAAATATTTTGACCGACATACATTGGTGTTTTCCCAGGGACTTTTCTAGAAATCGCACCATTTTCCAATGTCCTTCTTTGTCTTCATGTGACCCTTCTTTTCCTGTGGCTTGGACTATTTTTTAGGAGACTGTTTGTTAGGGCCATCTTTGTCATACTTTGGTTGTTGCAGATTTTCAGACCCGAACTGTTGTTTATTCTGGTGCTTAAATTTCTGCTTTATTTTAACAACATATCTATAAGCATCATCGAGTGATGAGATATCCAAAAAAATCCATTTAAGTTTGGATTTCTTTGTGTAGGGCCCCACGGTATTTCATAACTAAATGTCATTCAGAGTCTTTGATACCCATATTGGTTCATAAGGTATGGAAGGTATTGGTGAAATACATAACTTCTTGGCCCCTCTCTTCCTGTAATGTGGTCCATCTCATGTACTCATCCTTATAGTTGCCAATAGGGTAATACTATTCCTTTAACGCATCCAGAAAAAAGTCCCAAGTGGGCTCCACCCCATATATTCCAGACTCCTCTATGGAATTTTTATCCCAGTAAGTTTCCCACGAATTTTTGACATAGGGGAGAGATTTAAGGGGTGCAAAGGTGATATTTTCCCTGTCGAAAAAATTATGAACAGAGAAATAACCTTCTAACAGATTTAAACATTTGTCTAGGGCATCCACATCTATCTGACCTTCAAATATGGGAATATCAAAATTGACCTGTACCTTAAAAGGTGAGTTTCCTCCAAATTGGTTTCTTGATGAATATGTTCCTGATGTTATCAACAGTCATTGAAGGATGTGGAAAAAATTCTCCATCATCGCGTCCCTCTGTTGCATGAGAGCTTGCTCAAGTAACAGATTGATAGAATCGTCTGCTCTGTCTTTTTTATTCTCTTCCACCATTGAGGGTTTCTTGGGTGTGCGAGAGTGGTTTTCCTCAAGAGAGACAAGCTCGAGACCCAACTTTATATACTCAGACCTCGTCAAGGACATGCACTAAAAAATGATCAAGAGCAACCTGCTCTGATACCACTGATCCAGATTATTTTCGGCATGAAATGAGAGTGTAGATATAATAAATAAATTCACAAAGATATCGCAAATATTCAATAATATAACAAAAATGTATCATAGATGCAAGCATAAAAACATATATACTATAATACATGATTTCTATTAATGAAATAAATGTACAGAGACTGTAAAAATACAGAGTGAAAGACTCGCTAGAATGACGATAGCTTATCTCTGAGAAGAGATGTGACGGCTACTTGCATTCACAACAAGATCATTAAAATGAGTCTATGAAATCCTTTTTACAATAAACATGAATTCCAAAAACCCTTGACATCCAAAATCCTAATCCTAGGAGATGAAGCGCCAAAAGTCATGTGGGCCCTATTTGGGTAAGTTAGTACATCAACTTCCTAGGGTCATAACTTTTGCATACAATCTATCATTTAGGTTTATGATAGCCCATTGGAAATGTATCGTCGAGGAGATTCATTTTTGGGTCTTAATCATGACTTTGACTATCACTGAGAATCGCGATCCCGAAAAACCTTCATTTCGGCCCTCAAAATGGCCCCGAAAGTTAAAACTGCTAAAAATAGTAAATTGCCAAAATTGCCAGAAAACTGTTTTGAGATAGTTGGAAAAGTTGGGTGGCCACTGATATCCACTTGGATCAATATTTCCTCCTTAGGAGTAAATGGTGTCCATTTCGTTGAGTGCCCAAGGGAGAGGAAAAAGCGTTTGTTGAATCTGAATCTTGGTGAGTTGCTTGCCTTACTAGAGACGCCATGTTGCTCGGTTTGTGGAAGGCTATCAAAACCATGTTGATGGAAGGGTTGGACCTTTTTATCCAATCTAGATACATGATATTATTTTGTGCAGAAGGAATATTTACACTTTTCTACAATCTTGTTGACCTGCTTCTGTTCGATAGAAAGTTCTTGGGTCGAGGATGTAGTGGTTGCAGTATCCTTTTGTTCACCTTTTGAATAGATTATGAAGAAGATGAATATTGTAGTATGATATACTAACTTGCGACATTTTTTAGGAGGAACAATAGTTAGAACTACCTTTGGTATTCTGTAGAGATGACCCCTCAAAGAAAAAATGACACTGCGGGGTCGAGACTCATAAACAACATGGCGCTTCCACATATATGGTTGGCCCAAGAGAAAAGCATAGACATCCAGTGGAGAAACATCACATAATACCCCATCCTTGAAGGGATGGATGATGTATGACAATCGACACTGTTGGCTGACATGAAGATCACGTCCTTGGCAAATCCACCCGATGTTGTATGGCTGCGGGTGTGGTGTTGTCGACAATCCCAACTGTTTCACGACCTCTATTGAGATGAGGTTCTTATGGCTTTTTCTATCAACAATAAATGAAACGGGGTCCCATTCACCCACATCTATGAATGAAAAAAGCACTCCCCCTCTTCAGGAACTGTTGGTTCTTCTGGTTGAATTGATGCGATCGTGACAATAGTAGTGGACACTGCGGCAATGATCTAACCTTTACCAATATTTTCACAATCCGATTCTGAATCAGGATTCAGCTCCTTGTCTTTGATTTCGGCCACCAATGACTATTTTGAGTGACATTCATCATTGTTTTTCTAGGGGACCTTTTGGAAATCGCACCATTTTCCAGAGTCCTTCTTTGTCTTCCCATGACCTTTCTTTTCCTATGGCTTGGACTTATTTTCGAGAGATTGTTTGTTAGGCCCATCTTTGTCATACTTCAGTTGTTGCGGATTTATAGAACTGAACTCCCATTTGTTATGGTGCTTAAATTTCTACTCAATTTTAACAGCATATCATTAAGCAACACCGAGTGATGAGATATCCAGGAAATCCATTTCAGTTTGGATGTGTCTATGTAGGACCCTACGGTATTTCAGAACCAAATGTCGTTCGGAGTCTTTGATACCCATCTTGGTTTGTAAGGTATGGAAGGTATTGGTGAACTCCATAACTTCTTGGCCCCTCTCTTGCTGTAGTGTGGTCCATCTCATGTATTGGTCCTCATAGTTTCCAACAGGGTAATGTTGTTCCTTTATCGCATCCACAAAAAAATCATAAGTGGGCTCGGCCCCTTATATTCCAGACTCCTCTGTGGAATTTTTCCCCTAGTAAGTTTTCCACCAATGTTTGACATGGGGGAGATATTTAAGGAGTGTGAAAGTGATCTTTTCCCTGTCGAAAAAATTAGGAACAAAGAAATAACCTTCTAACAGATTTAACCATTTGTCTAGGGCATGTGCATCTATCTGACCTTCAAATATTGGAATATCAAAATTGGCATGTACCTTAAAATTCGAGGTTCCTCCAAATTAGTCACTTGATGAATATGTTACTAATGTTATCAACAGGTGTTGAAAGATGTGGGAAAAACTATCCATGATTTCGTTCCATTCTCACGTGAGAGCTTGCTCAAGCAACAGATTGATAGAATCGCCTGCTCTGTTGTTTTTATTCTCTTCTGCAATTGAGGTTTTCTTGGGTGTGAGAGAGTGGTTGTCCTCAAGAGAGATAATCTCGAGACCCAACTTGCTATACTTTGACCTCATCGGGGACATGAACTAAAAAATGATCAAGAGTAGCCTACTCTGATACCACTTATCCTTCTTATTTTTGGTACGAAATGAGAGTAGAGATATAATAAAGAAATGCACAGAGATATCACAGATATTCAATAATATAACAAAAATGTATCTGAGATGCAACCATAAACACAGATATAAAGTAATACATGATTTCTATTAATGAAATAAATGTACACAACCTGTAAAAATACAGAGTGAAAGACTCGCTAGAATGGTGGTAGCTTATCTCTGAGAAGAGATGTGACGGCTACTCACATCCACAAGAAGAACATTACAATGATACTATGAAGGAATTTTTACAATAAAATTGAATTCTAAAAACCCTCGACATCCAAAAACCTAACCCTAGGAGATGAAGTGCCAAAAGTCATGTGGGTCTCGTTTGGGTAAGTTAGTGTGATCTCCATTTTAGGTGTATGATATCCCTTTGGAAAGGTATCATTGAGGAGATTCTTTTTGGGTGCTCAATCATTCCTACATATATCATTGAGAAGCTCGATCCCTAAAAAACTTCATTTAGGCCCTCAAAATGTCCCCAAAAGTTAAAATTGCTAAAAATAGTAAATTGCCAAAATTGCCAGAAAATTGTTTTGATCTAGTTGGAAAAGGTGGGTGGCCACCGATATCCACATGGATCAATCCTACCTCCTTAGGAATAAATTGTCTCCATTACGTTGAGTGCCCGAGGGACAGGAAAAAGCATTTGCTGAATCTGAATCTTGGTAAGTTGACTGCCCAGGGGATAGGAAAAAGCATTTGCTGAATTTGAATCTTGGTGAGTTGCTTGCCTTACTGGAGTCATCGCATTGCTCAGTTTGTGGAAGGCTATCACAACCATGTGGTTGGAAGGGTTGTACCTTTTTAACCAATCTGGATACATGAGATTATTTTGTGCAGAAGGAATATTTACACTTTGCTACAATCTTGTCGACCTTCTTTTGTTGGATAGAAGGTTCTTGGGTTGAGGCTATAGCAGTTGTAGTATCCTTTTGTTCATGTTTTGAAAAGATTGTGAAGAATCTCAATTTTTCAGTATGAGATACTACCTTGCGACACTTTTTAGGTGGAACAGTAGTCGGAACTACCTCTTGTATTCTATAGAGATGACCCCCCAGAGAAACAGTGACATTACATGGTCGAGACATATATGGTTGGCCCAAGATAACATCACAGAAATCTAGTGGAGAAAAATCGCATAATACCTCATCCTTGAAGGGCTGGATGATGTATGACAATCGACATTGTTGGTTGACACATAGATATCGTCCTTGGTGAAGGCACCCGATGTTTTATGGCTGTAGGTGTGGTGTTGTCGACAATCCCAACTGTTTGATGAGCTCTTCTAAGATGAGGTTCTTCTGGCTTCCGCTATCAACAATAAAATGCAGCGGGGTCCCCTTCACCCATATTTGTGAATGCAAAAGGTGCTCCCCCTATTCAATATCTATTGGGTCTACTGGTTGAATTGTTGTAGTCGTGACAATAGTAGTGGGGTATGCATCAATGATCTATCCTTTACAAATAATTTCAGAATCAGATTCTGAATCAGGGTCCAGCTCCTTGTCTTTGATTTCGGACACCAATGACTATTTTGAGCGACATTCATCGGTGTTGTGCTAGGGGATTTTCTAAAAATTGCACCTTTTTCTGTTGTCCTTCTTTGTCTTTCCGTGACCCTTCTTTTCCTGTGGCCTGGTTATGTTTTCAGGAGACTTTTTTTAGAGTCGTATTTTTCATACTTTGGTTTTTGTGGAGTTGCAAACCCGAACTCTCATTTGTTCTGGAGCTTAAATTTATGCTCGATTTTAACAACATATCGATAAGCATCACCGGGTGATGAGATATCCAGAAAATCCATTTCAATTTGGATGTATCTGTGTAGGGCCCCACGGTATTTCAGAAGAAAATGTCATTCAGAGTCTTTGATACCCAGCTTAGTGCACAAGGTATGGAAGGTATTGGTGAACTCCAGAACTGCTTGGCCCCTCTCTTCCCGCATCCACAAAAAAATCCCAAGTGGGCTCAGCCCCATATATTCCAAGTGGGATCGGCCCCATATGATCCACATTGAAGAACCCAAAAGATCAAATGCCAACAATGGAAAATGTATATATATTTTTTTTCAATATAAAAGAATGAAAATGCAAGGACTTAATAACAACTTGATATAAAGACCCTACTATATGAAAACAGAGACAAACCAAGTAGAATATCAAGAAGAAAACACCCAGCCCAAGATGCAAGGACAACCAATGAAAACGATGGTGAGAAAGAAAAACTGCAAGAAAATTCAACCAAAGGAAGTTTTCCTATCACTCTGCAAGAACTTAACAGTCATGACAGAGACCTAAGAAGAGTCAAAAACCATCAAAACTTACCCAACAAACATCAAACTCAACAATCAAGAAAAAAATGATGATGTATGTGATTGTTCAAGATAAAACTGTGTATATACGCACCCTATAAAACTACAACTCGCGTATGTATGCGTCTGTCAAGGGAAAACCTATGTATATGTATTAAAACACTGTTAGGTTAAGGATAAGGCCAAGACTGGTTTTTGAGAGACTGTTTGTTAGATTTGTCTTTGTCATATTTTGGTTGTTGTGGATTTGCATACCCAAACTCCCATTTCTTTTGGTGCTTAAATTTCTGCTCGATTTTAACAACATATCGATAAGCAGCACCGAGTGATGAGATATCCAGAAAATCCATTTCAATTTGGATGTATCTATGTAGGGACCCATGGTATTTCAGAACCAAATGTCATTCAGATACTTTGATACCCATCTTGGTGTGCAAGGTATGAAATGTATTGGTGAACTCCAGAACTACTTGGCCCTTCTCTTGCCTCAATGTGGTCCATCTCATGTATTGTTCCTCATAGTGGCCACTAGGGTAATATTGTTCCTTTACCGCATCCATAAACAAATACCAAGTGGGCTTGGCCCCATATATTCCAAGTGGTATCAACCCCATATGTGCTATATGTTTCAAGCATGGATCAAAACCCTTGAGGGTGAAATCTGAAGGATATCRCCCAAATCAAGTTGCATGATTCCTCCCATTTCCAAAATCAGTACACCACCTCTAGAAAGGATGAGGATCACCTTTCTAAAGCCTTTCTCCAGCATATTCCTCGAAATATTATTGAGGATGACAACACCCACCTTGACAGACCCATCGATGAAGAAGAAATCCTCAGAGCTTTGAACTAATTCCAATATGACAAATCTTAGGGTCCGGATGGCTTCACGTTACATTCCTATAAAATAATGTTGGCATATCATTAAGAAAGACTTCATAAGAATGGTATGTTTCTCACACAAGGCTAAGAATTTGGGTGGAGAAACTAACTCCTCTTTCCTGGCTCTCCTCCCAAAAGAACCTGGAGCCTTCTCCCTTAATTTCTTTAGACCGATCTCCCTGTGAAACATTTCCTATAAAATCTTGTCCAAAATAATTGCAAACAGACTCAACCCCCTCCTTAGCCTGTTAATCCTTCTAAACCAAGGAGGATTTGTAGTTGGTCGTCGTATTTGGGACAAATTCATTCTTGTCGAAGAGGAAATCCATGCTAGTAGCTCTCGGGGGGACTCTGGCATGGCTATAAAACTAGACATGGCCAACACTTTTGACAGAGTTGAACATAACTTCCTCTTCAAGGTTTTGAGAAAATTTGGTTTCAATCATAACTTCACGGATTGGATCTATTTCTATATCGCCTCTCCTTGGATAGCGCCCATAATAAATGTAAGACCAAGTCCTTTATTCAAGGCATCTATGGGTCTAATACATGTATGCCCCCTTTCCCCCTTGCTCTATGTGATCATGGATGAATCACTAAACACAAATCTCGAATGGGAAAGCACAAATGGCAACATTCCTGGAATAAAAATCGCTCAAGGAGTAAACATTTTGAACCAATATCAATTTGTAGATGACACAATCCTCCTTAGTGGAGCTTCCAAAACCATGGCCATAAGAATCCTCCATGTCTTGTATACCTACCTTATAGTTTCAGGAGGACTCATAAACAAAGAAAAATGGCAAATTTATACCTAGAATGTCTCGACAATTATCAGAGTGGGAATAGTTCAAATCATGGGGTTTTCCATTGCCCAAGACTAAAAATCCTTCAAATACTTGGGCCTTCCTCTTTACATTAAAGAACTCCCTGGAGATTTTTGGCACCATTTCATCCAAAAGATCAGGGAAACGATGGAAAAATGGGGGTCACAGTGGCTCAATCCAACAGGTAGAGTGGTGTTGATCAAATCCGTTTTCTCGGCCCTCCCCCTGTATCAATTCTCTACCCTTCTAACTCCAAAGGGAATCCTTAAATAAATGGCCCAGGTCATGCGTAAACTTTTGTGGCATGGGGGAAAATCCAACCACAAAAAAATTCACTTCGTAAATTGGGAAACAATCACTCTTCCCACAAAAAGTGGGGTTTTGGGAATCAGGGACCCCAAAATCACCAATTCTGCAATGGGGTCCAATCTCCTTTAGAGGATAGTTTCAGGTGGCAATGACTGGTGGAAATGGGCTCTCATCAATAAGTACAGACTGGGTAAAAGGAAAAGGAGTATGGAAATTCCACGAAACCAKCAAACAGGTTCTCAAATCTGGAAATTAATAAAGGGAGCTACCCCCTTCTTCAAAGAACACCTTTTTATGGATCCCAGGAAATGGGAAAATAATTAGAATTTGGCAAGACCAAATCTTCGGTGTGACTTTCAACCCTTGCGAAGGAAATATCATGGAGCTAAAATATTGGATGCTAGGTGCAAGCAAGCACACATTGTTTGACATCTCGGCCTGGAATGACAATGCTAGTTGGAGAGATTGGAACTTGGGGGATCTCCCACAACATCTCATAGCATCGGCTCATCGTCTGACCATGCTTATAAAAGAGGCAAACCCCATTCAAAAAACATTTCCAGATAATAGGGGTTGGGGGGACAAAGGATACTCGGTCAAATATGGTTATAATAAGATCCTTGATCTCATGAGAGACCACCAAACCTAAAAAAATGGAATAATGTCTAGAATCGAGACTCCCTCCCCAAAATGAACTTCTTCACCTGGACTCTAGTGCACGATAAAATCTTAATAGGGGAAAAACTCATGAAAAGTGACTTTCATGGCCCCTTCATCTGCCCTCTTTGCCAAAATAGTCAAGAGCACATCAACCATTTATTTTGGGATTGCTCTTTTGTGAGAAAGATTTGGATCCTAGCCTTTCAGGATCTAGCTAGAAATATAAGATGGCCCTCTTCTCCCCATCCTAGCCTGGGAAACTGGGACAAGTACTATCAGGGATCCTTCAAGGACAAGATAGCCCTGAAGCACTTTTGGCTAGTGATACCAAAGTTTATCTGCTGGTAGATCTAGTTAACGAGAAACAAAAAAGTCTTTCAAGGGAAGGCCTCCCTTCCCCAAAAAACAGCTGCTAAAGAGAAGTTGTTGCTCTCAAATTCCATAAATTCAAACCCCTAAAAATAGAGGACCCAACCAATTGGACCGCCTAGGAAAAAGACTAGATGACAAGATTCAATCTGAGAGCTTCCAAGCACATCAATGCAACAAATAGATCAATTTGGCAGCTTCACAACACTCTCAACATAGAACTATGGATCCAAAAGAAAAAAGTACATACCCTTTGTTTTGATGGAGCCTCAAAGGGAAACTTAGGGGAGGTAGGCGCGGGGGGTGGGGGGGGTACTCTTTGATCCCAGAGGAGAAAAATCCTCAAGCTACCATTGGAATTTGGGGATGAAAACTAACAACAAAGCTGAGACTTACGCCCTCTTAAAAGGAGTACAACTAGCCCAAACCAAGGGAATCCAAGAGATTGTAGTTCTAGGAGACTCCAAAACCATAATAAGAATGATGATACAGGGAACAAACCCTAGAGACCCAAGCCTAAATAAAATCATGGACAGAACCAGACTGGTCTCCCATGATATCAGAACCACCTTCTACCACATTCTAAGGGAAAACAATAGTGAGGTCGACAAGATGTCCAATGCATCAATAGGGGTAAATCTAGGCGCCCTAAGTATAGACGGGGTCTCAAACCTAGTGCCCCTTTACTAATGATCATCTTGGATCAGAAGATGGTTGGTGCAAGAAGGGGATACCCTTTGCGTCTAAACAAAATTCCTGGGCACATGAGTAGGAAGGACTTTCGCCACACCCAAAATAAGAAGGAAGGGGGCTTATTCACGCAACTAATATTGGGCCCACTTGGTGAATGGGCAAGCAAACCCAACAACATAAAGTGGATGCTTGCAGTCGTCCACATGGATCAAGGAAAATGCAGGCCCACTAGGTGGCATGCTCCACATGCAGATCTCTTTTCCCGAGACAACTAGGTGGCTATCATCACGAAAAGTGTGAAATCCCTAGTTCACGTGGGAAATCCAGACCCTCTCCCTCATTTTTGTTTGATAGTGGTGTTATCACTGAAATTTCGTTCGCAAATGGTTACAAGAATTCAGCATCGCCAAAAAGTTATGAGGTCACCCATGGACTAGAATTAACACAAAGGCATTTCCAAATGGTCAAAACTATACAACTAGTGCAAAACTTAAAGGGCGCTATGAAGACACAGGGCGCACACGCACATGCACAAAACAAAAATGCAAGATTCACGCACATGCGCACGATGCGCTACTGTTATCACAAAAAGTCGCACTCCTGAGAAACGATGCATTTATGAGAGTGGTCGGCCTCCCACCCACTTCTGGTTCAGCTTCCAAGTTTATTTGACACTCAAATCTAGACTGGATTCGACTGGGTGGTTGGTCAAAGACCTAGAAATGCCCTAATTAGCCTCTTTACACACTACAAACTAGTTGAACAATACCTCAAAGGAATGTTATAAAAAGGCCATGGATACACTTCATTTTTCAAGGAATTCAT
>SNQJ01S0027044.1:33089-54511 GCA_010110895.2 Picea sitchensis | reverse complement strand
TACGTCTTTTATGACACGAGCATTTGTTTTCTTTGATTCCCCATGTGGAAAAAATACACTTATCCACATATATGCTTCTTTTTCAAACCACTTTATGTATGATGCACTTCTGACTACATTTTGATTTGGATATATAAATTGTGTAAAGATAAAAATTTGCAACAAAGGCTCTTGTTTCTTTATTACTCTCACCACCATTTTCACACATTCACTCAGCTAGTCAGAAATCATAGGGGACCCACAAAACTCCCATCATTCCAGACGCTTACTACACCTCCCTCCTATTTTAGGGGGTGTTCCTAGTCTTGCCACCCCATCGGCACCACCTTCACACACTCTTGTGAGTGCTACTATCTTAGGATAAGCTTTGCTTGGCTCCACATTACTTGGGTCCACTTCCCAAGTCCCTCTGTCCACTTTCTCTTCTTTACACGGAAGCAAAGGACCAACTTCCTCTCAAGGGGGAAGTACCAACCCACCTAGCACCCCTCTAGGGTCAGTTTCACAACACACTTACACCATGGTTGGAGCTAATCCTCCCCCCCCCCACTACAGATGCCATATTTGGCCTCTCTTAACATACTATATCTAAGAAAACTCACCAATGATCCTATATTGCATGACCCCACATGGCCTTCAATGCCCACCAAACTACCCTCAGACATCCCCAAGTTTGAAGGAAAGGCAGGAGATGACCCTGCCAAGCATGTCATGACTTTCCACCTATGTTGTTCTTCCAACAACATCATGGATGATTCCATTAGATTATGATTATTTCAACACACACTCACTGGCCCATCAACCAAATGGTATGTAGATGAAAAATCAGGGTCCCATGTGACTTTCGAGTCCCTGGCCAAAGCATTTTTGACCTTTTTCCAATTACCAATCCGCCATGACAATGGTCTGGAACTACTCTCTAATTTCAAAAAAACCTCAGCCACACATATCATTGATCACATTCATGAGTGGCATAGGTGACATAGTTTGTGCAAAGCAGAAACCACCAAACAATAGTGTCTTGATTGGTTTCTTAGATCACTTGTCTCTCTCCTTGGTAAGGATGTAGCTTCCACCTTCCCTCAATCAAAAGAGGAAGCCATCAATAAGGCTCAACAATATTACCTCATCTATTCACATTTAGGGTACTTATAAACATTACTTCCTGACCTCCCCAAACCCATGCCATTCGGTCAAGACAAACTTGGGATGTCTCACTCAATAAATGGACTAATTGGTAATACCACTCACCACGGTCCACAAACCCAACAACCACCAATGTATGGAACACCTCAATACCCGCTAGCATATGGGGGCACCTCTTATTACCCCCCATCCCCTTATCAACAACCATACCCTGTGACTATGCCTCTACCCATCAGTGGGCCAACGTCGACACCCTCCATACAACCACCTATTCAAACAAGTTTTGGTACCCCCTCTACCTCAGATTATAGTACTAGCGAAAGCACCATGCCCTCCTATGTACCTTACGGATAGTTTCCCCCACAGAATCTGTATTTTACATTTCCTGGTCCCTCACAACCCATGGCTCCCCCACATCCTCATGATGGGGTGAATTTTGTTCAACCCTTTCCTGTTTAGCGATATCAAAATTTTAAACAGCTGAATACGGAAAATCCAACCCACCCATCGAATAATGCCAAAAAGAAAGGAAGAAACAGGAACAACAACAACCCAGGTCAAGGCAAGAATCAACCCCAGCAAAACCAACCTACTGGGGGCAACCAGAACCAAGGGAATTAGAACCCCCAGGGGGGCAATAACAATAGGCGTCAAGGGAGAAATAACAATAATGTTAAAACCAGCTTCCCTTGTGCCCTTTGCGATGAGTTCAGTCATTATACTCATCATTGCCCCCAAATCGCTAATTTCAAACGGCTAAAAAACTGAAGTAGTCTACCCCATCCTCCAGCACCACCTTCCCCTCAGCAGGCCCCACAACAATATGTCCAACAACCCCCCCAGCCATGCTACAAAATCCTATTCCACACCAAGGTGTGATAAACACCCAATAGGACACGCAGCCTCTCCCACCTCAGGTGGGACAGTACCTCAATCCAATCAATCCAGTAGATTAGACGATCCTACTCACTAGTGAGGAATAAATCCTTCTGCAAACACGTAATCGTCATTATCATGCACCGTTGAGTTTCCTCCCATTCCTCCAGAGACAATCCCTGCACCAACGGGACCCCCATTGGTGATCCCTCGCCCTAAAACAGAACCACCTCTTCGCATCCCCCACATCCCATTGCACAGGAATGTCCACAACCCACAAGCTAGGGAAACTCATAATTACAATTTGGTTGATGACTTAGCACAATCCCCGGCTGCCATGTCAGTCTTAGAAGTCCTTCAGACTTATCCCACTCAGCAGAAATCATTACTTTCCACCTTGGGGGCAGTCGACCCCACAGATACTCGACTCATTACCTTTGATATCGACAACAGAGAACCTTTCCTTCCCACTTTGATTGCTTTTCAAATCCCAGTGAAAATACGGAACATTACAATTCATCGGTGTATCATCGATGAAGGTGCATCTACATGCATTATGTCCAAATCTGTATGGCAGAAACTTGGTTCCCCTGAACTCATACCCTCTGCCATTACCTTACGATCTTATGACGAATGACCATCATCTCCTGAAGGGCTCTTCCAAAATGTCCCTGTAGAACTTAGGGGCAAGACTATTCTCATCAACATCAAAGTTATCAATGCCCCACTCAATTATAATATCCTATTCAGTCGTAGCTACATGTACGCTATGAAGGTAGTTGCCTCTTCCATATTTCGAACAATAATCTCACAATAGGAAGATCGTTACCATTGACCAAGTCTCACATTATGAGCCTAACCCATCTGCCAACATCAGTAACATTCTTCCTCTCATCTACATGAGTCATGACGCATACCCACTCATCGAAATGGGTCCTGAAATTTTCAAAGTTCCATCATTGTTAGGAACTTACCATGGGGTACCACCATTCCTTCATCCTTCCAATCAAGTATGCATCGTATCATCTAATGGAACTGACATAGAGGATACCCTTCCTCCTAGGGAGGCTTCTATCATATCTGACATCCCACTAGTTGCAGAGCTTCCCCCTCATGAGCCTCCTGCGAACTCGTCGACCCTGTCAGTCCACGATTTCACCCCTCCCCAAGGACATATCCCAGTTTGGGAGATAGTTCCCCAAGCCATCACTCAAATCCCCTTCTTTTACCCTCCACCTGGTTTCGAAGCTTTCCAAGTAGCCACAACTCTTACTCTCCCTAATATGGTGTTAGCAATTCCAGTTTGGTATTTACATCCACCAGAGATAGTCCCTCGACCATCCCTTCCCCCCCAAATGGAAGGAATCACAATGATGATTCCCATACTCACTCCCACCATATCCTCTACAACCCCACTCACTACCCCCCCTGGCACAGTTGGGGGCAGGAGAAAGGAGAAAGAGACCATAACTCCACTTCCCCCACGCGTCCAACCCCCTTGCACTCTATGTGAGAAATATGGACACCAAACCAACAACTGCCCATCTCTACCAGGGTTACAGAATTTGATTCCACTCAATCAAACTCCCTCAACACTCGCCAGTATATCCAGTACTGTCTTTACCGCCCCTCACTCAAGTAGTAAAGGGTTGTGAACCAAATTCGCTTGTGCTATATGTTCAGAATATGGCCACTATACCCACCATTGCCCAGCACTGCCATGCTTTCGGCAGGCATTAGCCGTAGTATGCCAAAGATTTTAGAGCGAACCCAATATAGCTTTGTCATCCATACCAAAAATCACTGACATCCATTATGTCACAACTTCCGTCAATGAATGTATGAGATTCCCTTGCTCTCTATGTGAATCATTAGACTATTTTACATACCAATGTCCTTTGATCATTAAATACAGGCAATGGCAATTGACCCTGATTCAAACCCCTCTGCCCCCTATAAGATCAATGGTTGACCTTACCTCATCACTAAATATTCTTCATCTCATTTCTACCAAACCCAAGGCCTTCCCAATGCCTTCATTGTTCTTGGATGACTTATCCGAGGATTCACCCCCAAATCCCCCCAATTCCCCCGCTCATTTCCCTACGGAAATTGTACATCCGACTACCACGGGTACTCCTCAGTATTTGATATTTGGTTTATGTCGAGTGAACCATCACAATTCCATTGCGACGTTCCCCCTGCTTCTTGATCACCAGCGGGCAGCCACCCAACAAAAATAACTGATATCACTCTTCACGACCCCTTGTATTCCCGTCAATTCCACTGTGACAAGGAAATACTCAAAGATTTAAACACCCCTGACTACCCATGGGGTGCACTCCACCACCAAGTGCTCTTCTTTCCACAGGAAGCCTCCACACCTCCTAACCAACACCCCATATACGTGGTCAAAACCAAGGATTTTATCCCATCAGGGCATATCGACTTGTTCAAAAACCCCATTCCTGCCCCTAATGATTTTGAAAAAGGAAACATGGCCAACATTTCCACGACCATCAAAATTGACATTTCCATAAAAAATGGCATCGTCGAGGAAATCACTAGTGGAGCCGCTTGCACTCCTCAAGAAATCACCGACTATAAATCCCTCTTCCAGGAATATCGGGATATTTTTGCTTGGTCATACACAGAAATGCCTGGCCTTGATCCCTCTATCGTCAAACATCGCATCGACACCTGGCTTGACATTACACCAGTTCGTCAAAAACAACGACCACTACACCCATCCAAAGTAGCGGTCATCAAAGCTAAGATTGACAAATTACGCATTGTGGGTTCATCTACCCCATCGCCTATACATCATGGGTTTTCAACCCTGTACCCGTTAATAAAAAATAGGGCACTATCTGTGTCTTCATGGACTTTCATGATCTCAATCACACATGTCCCAAAGAAAACTTTCCAATGCCTTTCATCGATCAAATTATCGACGACTGCGCAGGCCATGAGGCTCTATGCTTCATGGAAGGTTTCTCTGGTTATAATCAAATCCAAATCCACCCAGCCAATCAGTACAAAACTGCATTCACTACCCCTTGGGGTAATTTTGCATATCGTTTCATGTCGTTTGGCCTAAAGAATGCTGGCGCAACTTTCCAATGGGCTATAACATACATTTTTCATGATCTGGTTCATATCATCCTCGCATACTTGGATGACCTCATAGCTCGATCCAAGAAATGCACCCAACATCTTGATGATTTAAGGATCATCTTCCAACGGTGTCATCAGTACAATATCTGCTTGAACCCCCTCAAGTGAATGTTCTACGTCACCGCAGGGCACCTCCTCGGATTCATCATTTCCCAAAGAGATATTACCATGGACCCCCTCAAAGTCCAAGCCATCACAGAAATTCCACCTCCCCAGAATTTACGTCAACTCCAGAGCCTCCAAGGCAAGGCTAACTTCCTACGGTGATTTGTCCTAGACTACGCCACTCGCGCACATAGTTTCCTTCGCTTACTATGTCACAACATCCCATTTTAATGGGATGAACATGCCCAAAAATCATTTGACGATCTTAAAATGGCGCTCTCCAGCGCCCCTTTAATTAGTGCACCTGACTACAATCATGACTATATCCTCTACATATCAGCACCAACTGTTTCAGTAGCAGGAGTTCTCGTTTAGCTAGGTGATGACAATCGTGAGCATGTCATCTATTACGTTAGTAAAAACCTCTCAGGGCCACCCTTGAAGTATAAACACGAAGACAAACTAGCCCTTTCAGTCATCCTCACAGTCTAGAAACATCGTCACTACATTCTGCTTCGGACAACTAAGGTTGTAGCAGATTCCAACCCTATGCAATACTTGCTCAGTCATCAGCAAATTAACGACAAATTTTCCTGATGGATCATTATCCTTCAGGAGTATGATCTTGAATTCTCAACACTCAGGAGCAAGAAATCCCTCGTTCTTGCTGAACTTGTCACGGCCCTCCACTTTGACACAACCAGTGCCCCCGTCAATACCGACTTTCCGACGAACACCTCTTTTACATCACTTCGGATGATCCTTGGTATGGCGACCTCCTCATCTACCTCCGAACTCAAAAGTTTGGTAACCACCTTTCATGAGATGATCGTCAACGTATTCAACACCAGGCCCCCTGCTACCTCCTCATCAGAGACATCTTATACCGGCGAGGGGTCGACACCATTCTTCGTTGATGCCTAACCATTAACGAGGCTGATAGAGTCTTGAATGACTACCATAAAGGTGCATGTGGGGGCCATCTTTCGGGACTATCCATTGCTCAAAATATTATCCGAGCAAGTTACTTTTGGCCTACCTTGTTTCACGATTGCATTCACATCATGAAACGATGCGAGAAGTGTCAGCTTTACGCCAACAAAGCCTGAGCACCACCTGCTATTCTTCATCCAGTCATCACTACTGGCCCTTTTCTAAATGGGGCATCGACTTCATGACTTGTAATCCTCCCTCCAGCAATGGACACAAATACATTGTTGTTGCAGTCGATTACTTCACCAAATGGGTGGAAGCTATGCCCACCTTCAACAATACCACTGACACTATAACGCATTTTTTCTTTAACCACATCATATCTCGCTTTGGAATACCACTCCAACTAGTTTTCGATCACGGGAAACACTTCGAGAATGAGATTTTTGTCGAACCCTCATCTCAGTTAGGATTCTCCCACGATTTTGCCTCACCATATTACCCTCAGTCTAACGGACAGGTCGAAGCAGTCAACAAGGTCCTCAAGACCATGTTACAATGCATGGTTAATAAACATAATACCAATTGGCATCACATGTTAATTTCCATGCTATGGGCTTACCATACAGCTGTGAAAACAACCACTGGTTTCACACCATTTCATCTAGTCCATGGGGTTGAGGCCACTCTGCCCATCGAGTGCAAAATTCCCACCTTACACACCGCAATTGAGCTATTACCCGACACTGCTCCAGTGGATAAGCACTTGTTGAACTTAGAGTCCCCGGATGAAGATCGACAATCTTCATTACAAAACAATGAGGCAACTAAAAAATGATCAAAGGCCACTTTTGATCGACATGTCAACCTTTGCTCATTTCATGAAGGTGACCTTGTCCTTGCTTATGATATCGCTCATGATACCTTTGGCCATGGAAAATTCAAGTCACTATGGCATGGCCCATACAGTATCCAACATTGCCTCACCAAAGGCGCATACATCCTGGCCTCTCCCGAAGGCCTCTCTCTCAAAGAACACGTCAATGGGTTATACTTAAAGAAATTTTATGCCTAATCATAGCAGTTCTACTTTAGGTTATTTTCTTTTATAGTGTTTTTAATCTTTTTTCCATCCCTCACATCTAAAACTATCATTTATGCTATTGACAGATGCTTCCTCCACCGGCCTACCACATCGTTTATGTCGACGGTGCCAACCGTTGGACACAAAATCTCGCTTCGGCTGCTTGGGCTCTCTACACCCCCTCACATGAAATGCTCCATTCAAGTGGCATATGTTTGGGTTCAGGGACCAACAACCAAGCCGAATACACTGTCGTCATTGGCCTCCTGGCCGATGCCCAACATCATCATATTCGTCACCTTAGCGTGTTACTCGACTCTCAACTAGTCATTCTCCAGCTCAACAATGTGTACCGCGTATGCGATCCTTGCCTCTTTCATAAATACCTGCAGGTTAGACTTTTATCTCGACATTTTGATTCCATTACATTTACAAATATTCCAAGACAATTGAATCAAATTACAGATAACTTAGCTAATATTGTGTTAGACTGACATATATCACATCAAGATACCTCTACACATACATAAACATATCAACAACCTATCATAGCATATATAGATTAGACATCATCAACACATTAAAAGAACACATGTAAACACCACATAGATATCAAAATGTATACTCATGTATATATAAAACTATCCACAGTGCCATCCAAATGTTTACATACAAAAATACAAGTATCTGTAGGCTAGTGAAGCACCTCGGTACAAAATGGCCTCACCATCCTATATACAAAAATACAAAAATACATAGAGAACCACTCAAGGTGCCTCTAGAGCACCACCTCCTGCCCCTCCCTCAGGTGGTGGTCCCCCACCCACTACTGGTCCCTCCTGACTAGGAGGTAATCGTCTAGTCATAGCAGCACTTGCTTCTGCTACTTGTCGTACTACGGCCCACCACAGCGGTGGAACCCCCACACACTGCTCCAGGATACCCTCATCCTGGATACACGACCACATGCCCTCAGGCACGCCTTGTAACACTGCCTCCAGGCGGCGGTGAATGTCCTCAAAATATGCTCCAACATCCGTCGGAGGATCATGTGATGGTCGGGCACCTGGGTCATCAAACTGGCATCTCCTCACTACTCTATCATGCTCAACTGGTCTCGGCTCGACGTCCTCTCGCCGACATCTCTCTCCTACCCACGACCCTCCCCACGACTGTCTCCCTAGCTCCTGGTGAGCCGGTGCCCTCAGCAACTCAACCTCGTGCCCGCGAGGTGCCACATCTACACATACAAACAAAAAACAGATAATATCGACATCTATACCAAATACACATGTCATTCTATCTCAAAAAACATATATATATATATATATAACTCATTAACATACCTCGATGGTCAAAAACCTCCCCTGGAGGTAACACCATGTCCAGATCCTCCCGAAAGTCAACACCATCATAGGGGAACTGCAATATCACCTGCAACATCTGTCGCCACACCTGCGTCACCTCAGCTATAAAGAAGTGGTCGCCCTCGCCACCACTGTGGTGAAGAAAAATAGTCGACCACCACTTTAGTCGCGGATCTCGCGCCCTAGGCGCACCAAATAAAATCCTAGGGCACAACATAGGCACCCTCTCCAAAAACTAGGCCACTTGGATGGACCCAAAGTCAAACTCTCCTGTATCCGTGGACCGACAATGGTCCAACTACCCTACCATCCTGGCATGCAGCGTAAGCCCCTAGGCGAAGTGTTCACTGACCAGTACCCTCTCCATCACACACAGCTAACCTCCACTAATCCGCTGCATTACAAGGGACCCATACACTCTCACAATCATCACTGCTATACATCGATGCACTAGATCATCCATCGCCCCAATGCTCACAATAGTGCCTGACATAAAGTTCACCCCCAAACAGAACCTCTGGCCCACTATCACTAGCGCCACATCCCTAGGCATTACCGGCTCCGCCGGTAGGGGCGTTCCCCAAAACGGGAGCCCAGTCAAAAAATTTATGTCCTCCACCATAGTGAAGGCAATCTGCTCTCCCCACACCATGAAACAATGCACGTCCGAACTCCACATCCGGATAAGGAACTGTAGGAGATACTCCTATGCCTGTATCAATGAGCACTCAAAGAACTTCAGCAACCCACAAGCTGCCAAAGTAGCATGTACACCTAGATCCTTAATCTCCATAGCATCCCTTAGCTGGGACCAATCCCGCTCTCACTAACCAATAGGCATCGTGCAAAATGATCGCCTGCAGCCATAAAAATAGTCTTAAGTCAGCCAAATGGACCATAAACAACATTAAAATGATAAGTTTTACACCCGTCAACCTTGCCTCCAAGGTGCAGCTGTTTAAACCATAGGCGTGCACACATGTGTGCTTGTTCACTCCATAGGCGTGCATGTATGCGCGCCTATCCATCCTTCAAGCACGCACGAGTGCATGCTTGTTCAACATATAGGGGTGCCTTCATGTGCCCCTGTCACCAACACAAGCGCGCATTAAAGTGCGCCTGTCCAAATACATAGTCGCACACACATGCGATGTTGTGTAGCCAACAGGCACACACATAGTGCGCGCCTTTGTCCCCCTTACAAGCGCCCCCAAGCGCGCCTACCCGGTGGGTAGGCACACACTTGTGTGTGCATACTTTTGGATCACCCGCACACGTGGGGGCCCACACCCATAAAACCCCCTGTACGACCCTCCATATAGCCCCTACCCAAAAATGGAAACCCTAATTCTATGCAGGATGATTAGACTGCTAACCTGAAGCTCGTTGGTCCTCGATCGGATGCCTCATCCTCCCAGGATCTCCAAATCTCCTCTAAATACTTCTCATCTAGTGACTATAGAAGCAAGTACAAATGAGGTGGCAATGTGGGCCCTACAGCTATATATAGGCCTTTTCGCCAAACTTCCACTCACTATTCTGGGAGCTCAAGGTATCCATTTCTCGATCCATCTTCAGCCACGGGATCAACATCCCTTCATCTACATCACAACAATCTCTGGGCCTCTTTTCATCCCGAGCCCCTGCGACGCCATTTTTTTCATACCCCGACCAGGTATGCATGTGCATATTCAAAATTATCAAATAAATACTCGTATGTTCGATTCTCTTCAAATATTGTTCATGTCAGGTATTTTCATTTCATGTGTGCAGGTACTTGGTCATCATACATCAACGCAACCCCTTCAGGTATACACTCAGCACTAGCATGTAATCTTTCCCTCTGAATATCACTTGCATCTCCAGTCACACCCTCTGACATTTGCCTCTAGGATCCCCATCTTCGGCTCTGCAGTACCAACACCTCCATTCACATATTCGGTACTGTCACCCGGTAGCACTCTTACCCACATGAGTTGTCCCATTCATAGCACCCTTTTGCGCATTGACACTCATGCTGTTTTTCAAAACTTTAGGGATGAGAGTCCCGATAGTCTTACATTCTGTCGCGAATCAGCCACTCATTCTCCTCATTTTTCTAGCTTTCCCACCAAACTCCCAGATTATCTCTTCAAGGTCCTATTTTTTATTGCACCTCTACAGTATCATGAACCCTCCATTTCATCCACAATCAGTTTGCCCATCTGCAAATTTCCTTTCATTTCACCTACCTCATATAGAAAGCCACCCATGGGGCCCCCACCCTCCACCAGTTCTCTGAGCAAATTGAGCCCTACCCGAGCCAACCATGTTACATTGGGGCACTCGTTTCTTTATTTGTACACTTATCCCAAATTATTCTTTATTTATTGTACAAATGCCTTTGTTTCTAGCATTTACATTACCTTTTGGTCATCACCTTTGGCGACCTTGTTCCCTTTTTGGAAAATGCAACCCATGTTTTCCTTGGTTGGGGCACTCTTTATCATCTACCCTTTTTGACATCATCCATATCCTCTGAGTATCCCACTGGCCACTTACCTATGCCCTCTGAGTTTATTCACTTTGTCCCGCCTCTGGCACAACTTATCCGATGTCTTGTTGTCCGCATGACACTTGACTTAGTTGAATGGTTGCGGCCACTTCTATTTTGCATATACCCCCAACCAAGGGCAGTATTGAGTCTCCATACATCTTGACTTAGACCATGTACCTCCTCCAATTCCTAACCTCACCTCATAAATTTCACGAAGCCCTCTGCTTCTGGGAGTCACGTCTCCCTTTTGTCGCCATCAACACAATTTTCTAGAAGGGCGATAGTATCTTGATTCTCATTACCTATCCAATGAGAGATCTCGGACAGCACAGGGAGAACCACAATTTCTCCCTACTGTCATTGACCCCCATAACATTCGACGTCAACACTTTCTCATGTTACAGTGGGTCTTACTTTACGACTATTGCAATTATTTCTTATATTCGCTGAAGACCTCTGAACTTGGCTGGGCTATCAATGCCTACAAAATCCATGATACTTCTTACAAATGTCGTTGCCTACTGTTCAGAGTATGTTCCTCCACAAAATTGTCTTCTTCCTTTATCACGACCTCCCCTGAGGGCGTTGCAGTTGTCTACATCAACACTTCATTCCCTTTTTGAGTTACATGACACGAACATGGGGCATGCCTGCCTCGTTTGTACATAGTTTATTTATACACACCTTATGGAAGGTCGGGTTCTACAGGTTCCTTTCTCCCTCCAACGAATAGCTCTGGACAATCCCACGATCACTCTCTCTTACAAAAACACTCTTAGAAAAAGAAACATTGATGGATTTTGGCTATATGCATGCTCCTAACCTCATCCATCAGGGGGCATCTATTATCACTGAAATTTCGTCCGCAAATGGTTACAAGAATTCAACATCGCCAAATAGTTATGAGGTCACCCATGGACCAGAATTAACACAAAATCATTCCCAAAAGGTCAAAACTATATAACTAGTGCAAAACTTAAAGGGCGCTATGAAGACACAGGACGTGCGTGCACATGCGCAAAACAGAAACGCAAGATCCGCGCACATGCCCACGATGTGCGACTGTTGTCGCAAAAAGCTACGCACCTGAGAAACGCTGCATTTATGAGAGTGGTTGACCTCCCACCCACTTCTAGATCAGCTTCCAAGTTGATTTGAAACTCAAATCTGGAGTGAATTCGACTAGTGTGTAGTGACATGAAGTCTATGTCCACATCTCCTCAATAGATTATGAGGGAGGGTGCCATTGTCAATATTGAGCAACAAAGGTGACAGGAAATTACAAATTATGTGAGATTAGAGGAATTTAAATAACTACAATCTAAGGAGTTCAAGTGATCCAGGTGGATATTGGTGGCCACCCACCTTTTCTGACTGGCTCAAAAAAGTTTTCTAGCAATTTTGACAATTTACTATTTTTACCAGTTTTTAACTTCTGAGCCCATTTTGAGGGCCCAAATGAAGGTTTTTCGAGATCAAAGTTCTCAATGATATCTAAAGGAATTATTTATCCCACAAAATTAATCTCCTCATTTATACCTTTCCGACGAGCTATCATACGCCTAAAACAAAGATCGTATGAAAAAGTTACGACCTCGAGAAGTTGATGTACTAACTTACCCAAATGGGGCCCACATGAATTTTGGCGCTTCATCTCCTAGGGTTAGGTTTTTGGATGTCTAGGGTTTTTTTCATTCTTGTTTATTGTAAAAGGGCCTTCATAGCCTCATTCTAATCATCTTCTTGCGAATGTGAGTAGTCGTCACATCTCTTCTCAGAGATAAGATGCCACCATTCTATTGAGTCTTTCACTATGTATTTTACAATCTCTGTACATTTATTTCATTAATAGAAATCGTGTATTACTATATATTTGTGTTTATGGTTGCATCTCGGATATATTTTTGTTATATTATTGAATATCTGTGATATCTCTGTGCATTTCTTTATTATATCTCCGATCTCATTTGGTGTCGAAAATAATCCGGATCATCAAGATACTATCTAAATTTGTTTCATTATGGTTGTGGGCCATGGCCATTTCATTATCTATGATTATAGTGGGATTTATTTGTTGGGATGAAAGGTTCTTTGTTCAACCCTATTTGAGGGCAAGTGGAATTTAAAAAAATATTAGTAACACAAAATATTTCAATGTCGATAATAAATAAAATATTTCAATGTCCATTTTAAGTAAAATAATTCTAAGAGAGAAAGAGATAGAGTAATTGAAGAGACATGTGAAATTCCTTCAATGCTTAATATTATGGAGTTCACATGTGGCATTTAAAAAATATTAATAAGGAAAAAAATAATTTCAATGTGACCCATAAATAAAATATTTCTATGTCCACACACACACAAACACATATAGTCTTGGAGACTCTTGTTATCTTATATGGATGTGAATTTTGGGGATACAACATCACTCGAGAATCTTGGAGAATGTTAGAGCAGATCCAAAAGAATTTTATACCTTATAATCTCAAAATTAAGGGAAATACAACCTATCATATCCTCCTCATCAAAGAAAAACTTTCTCTGGTTGGGAGCACAACTATGATTAGGTACTTAATGTACAAGAACAAGATAAACAATATGGATAACAAGAGGCTTACCAAAATTGCTTCAGACACTAGAAAAAATCACCAGCATCTAAGGATGATATTAAAAATATTGTACAAGCTAAATTTAAGGAGAATCTATGGTGGGATACAAAATTAGAGGATAAAAGAAAATTAAAATGTTATAAGGAGTTGGTTAACCCTAACCTTGAATATCAAAAGTTTCGCTCTATTTTGACTAGCTGAAAGAAGAGAATTAATATTGTTAAAATAAGAACTAATTCTCATGAGAATCTGTCACCTTTATGACACCAAGAGGATTGAAGATGAAAAACACTTTCTCCTACAATTCCCTTCAAGATATCCCAATTCCAAAATATTTTTCACAATATTGACCTTCCTAACGTTCTAAGACATCAAAACTTAGTGATCTTGGAACACTTTGGTCTCAGTGGACATTAGCCATCATCATCAAAAAACAATTGAAAGTTGACACATGGCATTTAAAAAATATTTGTAAGATAATTTTATATCAACTTTATAGAGAGAGAGTAATTGAAAGTAAAAAATTAAATTTTCTACTTCTCCATATGACGGAGATATGTAATTCCTTCAATGCTTAATATGGAGTTAATACATGTCATTTAAAAAAATATTAGTAACAAATATGTATATATATATATATATTAATACCTAGAGTAGATCCATATTAACTTTGGATCTTAAGATGAATCTACACTAGTTTTAATAAAATAGGAAATCACTATCATGATTGAAAAGATACTTCTCATCTTGCTCTGATACCACTTATCCAGCTTATTTTCGGTACAAAATGAGAGCGGAGATATAATAAAGAAATGCACAGAGATATTGCAGATATTCAATAATATAACAAAAATGTATCAGAGATGCAACCATAAACACAGATATAAAGTAATACACGATTTCTATTAATGAAATAAATGTACAGAGACTGTAAAAGTATAGAGTGAAAGACTCGCTAGAATGGTGACAACATATCTCTGAGAAGAGATGTGACGGCTACTCACATCCACAAGAAGATCATTAAAATGAGGATATGAAGGCATTTTTACAATAAAAATGAATTCTAAAACCCCTCGACATCCAAAAACCTAACCCTAGGAGATGAAGTGCCAAAAGTCATGTGGGTCTCGTTTGGGTAAGTTAGTGCAATCTCCGTTTTAGGTGTATGATAGCCTGCTAGAAAGGTATCATCGAGGAGATTATTTTAGGGGCTCAATCATTCCTACACATATCATTGAGAAGATCGATCCCTAAAAAACTTCATGTATGCCCTCAAAATGTCACCAGAAGTTAAAATTGCTAAAGATAGTAAATTGCCAAAATTGCCAGAAAATTGTTTTGAGCTAGTTGGAAAAGGTGGGTGGCCATCGATATCCACATGGATAAATCCTCCCTCTTTAGGAAGCAATGGTATCCATTGCATTGAGTTCCCATGGGAGAGGAAGAAGAATTTGTTGAATCTGAATCTTGGTGAGTTTCTTGCCTTGTTGGAGTCGTCGCGCTACTCAGTTTGTGGAAGGCTATCACAAGCATATGGCTAGAAGGGTTGGACCCTTTTAACGAGTATGGATACATGAGAATCTTTTGTGAAGAAGGAATATTTACACTTTTCTACAATCTTGTCGAACTTCTTCTATTGGATAGAAGGTGCTTGGGTCGAGGCTGTAGTGGTTGCAGTATCCTTTTGTTCACGTTTTGAACAGATTGTGAAGAAGCTCAATTTTGTAGTATGAGATACTACCTTGCGACACTTTTTAGGTGGAACAGTAGTCGGAACTACCTCTGGTATTCTATAGAGATGACCCCCTAGAAAAACAGTGACACTGCGGGGTCGATACATATATGGTTGGCCCAAGATAACATCAGGCAATCCCAGTGGAGAAAAATCGCATAATACCTCATCCTTGAAGGGATAGATGATGTATGACAATCGACATTGTTGGTTGACACATAGATATCTTCCTTGGTGAAGCCACCTGATGTTTTATGGTTGCGAGTGTGGTGTTGTCGACAATCCCGACTGTTTGACAACCTCTTCTGAGATGAGGTTCTTTTGGCTTCCACTATCAACAATAAAATGCAGTGGGGTCCCCTTCACCCATATTTGTGAATGAAAAAGGTGCTCCCCCTCTTCAAGATCTATTGGTTCTTCTGTTTGAATTTTTGCGGTCGTGACATTAGTAGTGGGGTATGCGTCAATGATATTTCCTCTACCAATATTTTCAGAATCAAATTCTGAATCAGGATTTGGCTCCTTGTCTTTGATTTCAGACACCAATAACTATTTTGAGCGAAATTCATCGTTGTTGTGCCAGGGGATTTTCTGGAAATTGCACCATTTTTTGGTGTCCTTCTTTGTCTTCTCGTGACCTTTCTTTTCCTATGGCCTTGACAGGTTTTCATGAGACTTTTTTTTAGAGTCGTGTTTGTCATACTTTGGTTTTTGTGGATTTGCAGACCCGAACTCCCATTTGTTCTGGTGCTTAAATTTCTGCTCGATTTTAACAACATATCAATAAGAAGCATTGGGTGATGAGATATCCAAAAAATCCATTTCAATTTGGATGTATCTGTGTAGGTTCCCACGGTATTTCAGAACCAAATTTCATTCAGAGTATTTGATACCCAGCTTGGTGCGCAAGGTATGGAAGGTATTGTTGAACTTCAGAACTCCTTATCCCCTCTCTTGCTGCATCCACAAAAAAATCCCAAGTTGGATGAACCCCATATATTCCAAGTGGGATCAACCCCATATTATCCACATTGAAGAACCCAAAAGATCAAATGCCAACAATGCAAAATGTATATATTTTTATTTTCAATATAAAAGAATGAAAATGCAAGGACTCAATAAAAACTTTATATAAAGACCCTACTGTATGCAAATAGAGACAAACCAAGTAGAATATCAAGAAAAAAACACCCAGCCCAAGATGCAAGGACAACCAATGAAAACGATGATGAGAAAGAAAAACCGCCCGAAAATTCAACCAAAGAAAGTTTTCCTATCACTCTACAAGAACTTAATAGTCATGACAGAGACCTAAGAAGACTCAAAAACCATCAAAACTTACCCAACAAACATCAAACTCAATAATCAAGAAAAAAATGATGATGTACACGATTGTTGAAGAGAAAACCATGTATGTACGCACCCTATAAAATGACAACTCACGTATGTACGCGTATCTTAAGGGAAAACCTGTGTATATGTATTAAAACACTAACGGGTTAAGGATAAGGCCAAGACTGGTTTTCGGGAGATTGTTTGTTAGATTTGTCTTTGTCATACTTTGGTTATTGCGGATTTGCAGACCCGAACTCCCGTTTGTTCTGGTGCTTAAATTTTTTCTCAATTTTAACAACATATCAATAAGCAGCACCGAGTGATGAGATATCCAAAACATCCATTTCAATTTGGATGTATCTATGTAGGGACCCATGGTATTTCGGAACCAAATGTCATTCAGAGTCTTTGATACCCAGCTTGGTGTGCAAGGTATGGAAGGTATTGGTGAACTTCAGAATTGCTTGGCCCTTCTCTTGCCTCAATGTGGTCCATCTCATGTACTGGTCCTCATAGTGGCCACTAGGGTATTATTGTTCCTTTACCGCATCCACAAAAAAATCCCAAGTGGGCTCAGCCCCATATATTCCAAGTGGGATCATCCCCATATGTTCTATATATTTCAAGTATGGATCAAAATCCTTGAGGGTGAAATATGAAGGATATTGCCCAAATCAAGAAACATGCCTCCTCCCATTTCCAAAATCGGTACACCACCTCTGGCAAGGACGAGGATCACCTTTCTGAAGCCTTTCTCCAACATATTCCTCAAAATATTATTGAGGATGACAACACCCACCTTGACAGACCCATCGAGGAAGCAGAAATCCTCAAAGCTTTGAACCAATTCCAAGATGACAAATCTCAGGGTCCTGATGGCTTCACCTTACATTTCTATAAAAAAATGTTGGCATATCATCAAGAAATACTTCATAAGAATGGTATGTTTCTCACTCAAGGATAAGAATTTGGGTGGAGAAACTAACTCCTCTTTCCTGGCTCTCCTCCCAAAAGAACCTGGAGCCTTCTCCCTTAATCGCTTTAGACCCATATCCCTGTGCAACATTTCCTATAAAATCTTGTCCAAAATAATTGCAAACTGACTCAACCCCCTCCTCAGCCTGTTAATCCTTCCAAACCAAGGAGGCTTTGTAGTTGGTCGCTAGATTTGGGAAAAATTCATTCTTATCGAAGAGGAAATCCACGCTAGTAGATCTCGGGGGGACTCTGGCATGGCTATAAAACTAGACATGGCCAATTCTTTTGACAGAGTTGAACATAACTTCCTCTTCAAGGTTTTGAGAAAATATGGTTCCAATCAGAGCTTCACGGATTGGATCTACTCCTATATCGCCTCTCTTTGGATAGAACCCCTGATAAATGGAAGACCAAGTCCTTTCTTCAAGGCGTCTAGATATCTAAGACATGGATGCCCCCTTTCCCCCTTGTTCTATGTGATCATGGCCGAATCACTAAACAAAACTCTCGAATGGGAAAGTGAAAATGGAAAAATTCCTGGAATAAAAATCGCTCAATGGGTAAAAAGGTTGAACCAATCTCAATTTGTAGACGACACAATCCTCCTTAGTGGAGCTCCCAAAACCACGGCCATAAGAATCCTCCATGTCCTGGATACCTACCTTATAGTTTCAGGAGGTCTCATAAACAAATAAAAATGACAAATTTATACCTGGAATGTCTCGAAAATTATCAGAGTGGGAATAGTTCAAATCATGGGGTTTTCCATTGCCCAAGACTAAAAATCCTTCAAATACTTCGGCCTTCCTCTTTGCATTAAAGTGATCCCTGGAGAGTTTTGGCACCATTTCATCCAAAATATTAGGGAAAAGATGGAAAAATGGGGGTCACGGTGGCTCAATCCAACAGGTAGGGTGGTGTTGATCAAATCTATTCTCTCAGCCCTCCCCTTGTATCAATTCCCTACCCTTCTAACTCCAAAATGAATCCTTAAATAAATGGACCAACTCATGCATAAACGTTTGTGGCAAGGGGAAAAATCCAACCATAAAAAGTTCCACTTGGTAAATTGGGAAACAGTACTCTTCCCGCAAAAAGTGAGGGTATGGGAATCAGGGACCCCAAAATCACCAATTCTGCAATGGGATCCAATCTCCTTTGGAGGATAGTTTCAGGTGGAAATGACTGGTGGAAACAGGCTCTCATCAACAAGTATGGGCTGGGTAAAATAATAGGAGTATGGACATTCCACGAAACCATCAAACAAGTTCTCAAATATGGAAATTAATAAAGGGAGCTACCCCCTTCTTCAAAGAATACCTTTCCTGGATCCTAGGAAATGGGAAAATAATTAGAATTTGGAAAGACCAAATCTTCGGGGTGACTTTCAACCCTTGCGAAGGAAATCCCATGGAGCTAAAATGTTGGATGTTAGGTGCAAGCAAGTGCACCTTGTTCAACATCTTAGCCTGGAATGACAATGCCAATTGGAGAGATTGGAACTTGGGGGATCTCCCGCAACATCTGATAGCATAAGCTCATCATCTAACCAGGCTTCTAAAAGAGGCAACCCCCATTCAAAAAACCTTTCTAGATAACAGGGGTTGGGAGGACAAAGGATACTTGGTCAAATATGGTTATAATAAGATCCTTGATCTCACGAGAGACCACCAAACCTCAGAAAAATGGAATAATGTCTGGAATCGAGACTCCTTCCCCAAAATCAACTTCTTCACCTAGACTCTAGTGCACGATAAAATCTTAACAGGGGAAAACCTCATGAAAAACGACTTTCATGGCCCCTTCATCTGCCCTCTTTGCCAAAATAGTCAAGAGCACATCAACCATTTATTTTGGGATTTCTCTTTTGTGAGAAAGATTTGGATCCTAGCCTTTTGGTATCTGGATAGAAATATAAGATGGCCCTCTTCTCCCCATCCTAGCCTGGGAAACTGGGACAAGTTCTATTGGGGATCCTTCAAGGACAAGAAATCCCTGAAGCACATTTGGTAGGTGATACCAAAGTTTATCTGTTGGTAGATCTAGTTAACGAGAAACAAAAAAGTCTTTCAAGGGAAGGCCTCCCTTCCCCAAACAACAGCTGCTAAAGATAAGTTGTTGATCTCAAATTCCATAAATTCAAAAGCCCTAAAAATAGAGGACCCAACCAATTGGACCACCTAAAAAAAAGACTAGATGACAAGATTCAATCTGACAGCTTCCAAGCACATCAATGCAACAAATAGATCAATTTTGCAACTTCACAACACTCTCAACATAGAACTATGGATCCAAAAGAAAAAAGTACATACCCTTTGTTTTGACGGAGCCTCAAAGGGAAACCCAGAGGAGGTAGGTGTGGGGGGTGGGGGTACTCTTTGATTTCGGAGGAGGAAAAGCCTCAAGCTACCATTGGAATCTGGGGATAGAAACTAACAACAAAGCTGAGGCTTATGCCCTCTTAAAAGGAGTACAACTAGCCCAAACCAAGGGAATCTGAGAGATTGTAGTTCTCGGAGAATCCAAAACCATAATATGAATGATGATATAGGGAACAAACCCTGGACACCCAAACCTAAATAAAATCATGGATAGAAGCAGACTGGTTTCCCAAGATATCAGAACCACCTTTTACCACATTCTAAGAAAAACAACAGTGAGGCCAACAAGATGTCCAATGCATCAATAGGGGTAAAGACATGCACCCTAAGTATAGACAGGGTCTCAACCCTAGTGCCCCTTTACTAATGATAGTCTTGGATCAGAAGATGGTTGGCGCAAGAAGGGGATACCCTTTAGGTCTAAACAAAACTTTTGGGCACATGGGTAGGAAGGATTGTCACCACGCCCAAAATAAGAATGAAGGGGGATTATTCGCACAACGAATATTGGGCCCACCAGGTGAATGGGTAAGCAAACCCAACAACATAAGGTGGATGCTTGCAGTCATCCGTATGGATCAAGGAAAATGAAAGCCCACTAGGTGGCATGCTCCACATGCAGATCTCTCTGCCCGAGACAACTAGGTGGCCATCATCACGGAAAGTGTGGAATCCCTAGTTCATGTGGGAAATCTAGACTCTCTCCCTTGTTTGTGTGTGATAGTGGTACGTGACTTTCAACTCCCACAATGTAGAAACTCCTTCATCGTCACCCTCAACTCCACCCTCCCTTCCATGGCATCGAATGGAACAGTTTTCAGGAATCCTCCCATTAACTCATAGGTAAGTACACCTTTTCCTTCTTCAGAAATCATGACGTCGTCCTTGTCCAATGTATGGCTCCTGTAGCACCCATCCACAAGATGTTAAGAAACTAACCATTTATTTAAATACTTACACATTAACAACTTTGTTTTAACATGATTTCATTGATTTTTATTTACACATTTCTTCTACATCTTCTCAATGATAAATCTAATAACATGGTGAAATAAGTAGTAGGCTAAGTTTAAGATTAAGAACTTAAAACATAAGTATACCCAAAATATCAATAACAAAAATATCACTGAAAAATACCTCCTCCTTAGTTTGTAGAAGCTCAT
>SNQJ01S0027043.1:54102-102455 GCA_010110895.2 Picea sitchensis | reverse complement strand
TATGACGTTTGGCTTAACAAATGTGCCAAGTACCTTCATGAGGTTGATGAACGAAGTACTGAGGGAGTTCATCGAAAATTTTGTCATTGTGTATTTAGATGACATACTGGTTTTCAGTAAACCAGTGGCAGAGCATCTGAAACATTTGGCTACAATAATGCAGAGGTTACAGCAAGAGAAGCTATTAATAAATATGAATAAATCCTCATTCATGAAGACAGAGCTCATTTACTTGGGATTTGTTATTTCAGCAAATGAGTTGAGGATGGATCCAGATAAGGTGGAGGTAATCAATAATTGGCCATCACCGAAGAATATCTTTGAGGTGAGAAGTTTTCACGGATTGGCTAGTTTCTACCGAAAATTCATCAGAAATTTTAGTGGATTTAGTGCACCGATGATGGACACAGTGAAGAAAAGACACAAGTCTTTTCACTGGACAGAAGAGGTTGAAAAGAGTTTTAATCTGTTGAAGAGGAAGATTACGGAACAACCAATTTTTGTGTTTCCATTTTTCCAAAAGACCTTTCATGTGCAATGAGATGCAAGTGGGTTTGCAATAAGGGCAGTCTTGAGTCAGGAAGACAGGCCGATAGCATACTTCAGCGAGAAGCTGAATGAAGAGAAAGTGAAATACTCCACTTATGATAAGGAGTTTTATGCTATCATACAGGCATTGAAGAAATGCAGGCATTACTTGATCCCGAAGGAGTTTATCTTATACAGTGACAATCATGCACTACAGTTTGTGACTCAACAGGAAAAGTTGAATCAGAGACATGTAAAATGGGTTGAATATATGCAGAATTTCACTTTTGTGATTAAACATATTTCTGGTACTGCTAACAAAGTTGTTGATGCTTTGAGTAGGAAGTGTTTGCTATTGTAGGAGTTCAGAGTTAAAACGTTGGGTTTTGATGATCTCAGGAACATGTATAGAGATGATCCAGATTTTCAGGAGGCGTACGAAGTAGCTGAGAATCCAATTCTCAGGGATAGAAGCCAGTGGACAGAATACATGATCCAGGAAGGATTACTGTTTAAAGGAAATCAGCTGTGTATTCTGAAATGCTCCATGAGGGAGAATTTGTTGAAGGAGAAACACAGTGGAGGATTAGCAGGGCACTTTGGTCACAACAAGATGTTCGCAAAGCTGAATGAGTCATATTTTTGTCCGGGAATGCGAACAGACGTCAAGATATTCGTGGACAAATGTAGAATTTGCCAGCATTCGAAGGGAAGAAGACAGAATGTGGGGTTCTATCAACCATTGCCCTTTCTAGAAAGGTCGTGGGATGCAATTAGCATAGATTTCATATTGGGGTTGCCAAGAACACAAAGAGGTTCTGATTCAATCTTTATGGTGGTGGATAGATTTTCCAAGATGGCACACTTCATTCCATGTCAGAAGACCAGTGACGTAACTCACATTGCGAATCTGTTTTTCAAATAAGTCATTCGACTTCATGGCTTACCAAGGAGTATAGTTTTGGATCGAGACACTAAGTTTATAGGACACTTTTGGAGGACCTTATGGAAGAAGCTGAGAACTAACTTGTCATTTAGTTCGACTTATCATCCTGAGACGGATGGACAGACAGAAGTGGTGAACAAAAGTCTGGGAGACTTGCTGAGAAGCTTGGTGACATAACACCACAGCCAGTGGGACAACATATTACCACAGGAAGAATTTTCTTATAATGACTCAGTTAATAAGAGCACAGGGCAGAGTCCATTTCAGGTTGTCTATGGCATGCAGCCGAGAGGAATTTCTGAATTGAGCGATTCAGAACAGATTGCAACTAGGAGCGCTAGTGCAGAAGATTTCGCAAAGGTGATGAAGGAACTTCACAGCCAAGTGAAGGAGCGATTGCAGAATTCAAGCCAGGAATACAAGTGTAGAGAAGATCATCACAGAAGACAACTTCAGTTTGAGGTTGGTGATTTGATTCTGGCACATTTGAGAAAGGAAAGTTTCCCGAGAGGAACATATAATAAGCTGAATATGAAGAAAATCGGACTGTGTAAGGTCTTGATAAAATTTGGGGCGAATGCTTACGAGATTGAATTACCCGATGGGATCGGAATTTCTCCGTTATTCAATATCTCATATTTGTACCCATATAAGGCTGAGGAAGCAGGGACAGGAAATTAGAAACCAGTGATCCAGTGGACAAAACAGATGCCAGTTGTAGATAATCCGCATATGGAGCGCATACTAGACAAAAGAGTGAGTAAGAAGACCAGACGAAAGAAATACTTTGAATATTTGGTCAAGTGGAAAGGCCATCCAGTTGAATATTCCAGCTGGGAGACCGAAGCAGAGATCCATAAGCATGGACACATCGTGCACGAGCTCATGGACATGAGCCCATGAAAAATTTCAAGTGAGGGAGTATGATGCAGGAGCATCTCAAGTGAGCCAGCCTGGAGACAATGGACAGCTGGAAAAGCGCCCAGCACAAATTTTGAAATATCTTGAACCATTAATGAAACATCAAGTGGAGGCGCACTTGTATAATGTAAATAGACCTTGAGCGATTTGCTCTCGTCCTTAGTAGGTAGGAGGCATTTATAGTAGTTAATGCAGGTATATAGAATTGAATGTTAGATTAGACAATTTTAGAGCGCAAGAGGGAAACTTGATATAGACACGCTCATTGTATATTATAACATAATTGAAGAGAGAATAGAAGAGAAGCAAAGAGATGTGTAAAAACACCCATGTATAGAAATTTGGATTAATAGAGAAATCTTTGATTCAAATTCATGGCATCATGTTTGTTCTCTATGTATGTATGTTAAATGTTATGCTCATGGTTATTTCACTCTTTCTTCTGTACATTTTATTTTATGCTATGTATGAATGATTTCTTGTTGAATGTTTGAAATATGAGAGGAAAGGGAGAAGGAATGAGTTTCAATTGTTTCTATATCTGAGCAATAGTTCCTGCAAGGAGTGCAGTTGAATCGTCTGCAAGGAGTGCGTTGACAAGGTGTTCAGAGGTTTGTCTCTGAAAGCTCAGGAGAGATAGCTTTTTTTCTCATTCCCTCATAAGGGTAGTTGGGCACAGGAGCCATGCAAGGAGTGAGCAGGCTGAGTGAAGTCTTAGGGTTGTGGACCTGAGTGGAGTATTGAGAGACTACTGCTGCAGATGTGCACAGAGTCGAAGGTTTTCAACACTTGGAAGTGGTTGGAAGTCTGTCGCAAGGAATGCGTACAAAGGTTTTTTTCTAAAAGACACAGAGTTGTGGCAAGCTCAGAAGGATTTGAACCTTCGAAGGAGTGAAGGAAGGCACGAGGCCAAGTACCTTAAAAGGTTGAAGGAAAGTGTAGTAATGAGGGATCGTAGAAGGACATATTTTCAGAGGAAGAACGGATGGTCAGAGTTCTCTAAGGAGAAACCGCGAAGTTCCGTGAGCCGTTCGATCTCGCAGAGGAGAAGGGAAGTTACAACAAGTGTTGTGAAAGGTTCTAAGCTCAGGAGGAGTAGGACCGTAGATCCAAGCCACAAGGGTCGTTGGATTTACATGTGGTTTTCTATATCGGGGTTTCGTAGGTTGAAGTCCCGTAAAATTTGCAACGGGAATCGCGAAATCATGAAACGTGAAGTCCCGAAGGTTAAAAGGATTGTGTGGGCCACAGAGGAGACAACGGGTGGACAGGTGGTGCACTCTCGAAAAGGATGTAAATCCAGTTTACCATTTCGGGGTTTCGGGGTGTGAAGTCCCGAAACCTTTGCATTAGGATTCGTGATATCGCGAAGTCCGAAGTCCCGATGGAGTAAAGGGGCATTGAAAGGTCAACTTTGTGAGTGCGTTGAAATTTCAGAACATCGGGTTTCGGGAATCGCAGGAACAAGTTGTTGGACACCGTGACCGTTGAAATCGCGATAAGGAAAAGTCTGAAAGAGAAAGAAAAGGGTTAGCGTTGACTGTTTCGGGTTTCGGGGACTTGAGAGACAGGTGGTCGACCATCGGATTTGCGAGAAGGAAAGTACGATCCCCTGAAGTATAAAGGAGATTTCTCAACGTTAAGTGTGGGTGCAGATTTCTCGAAAGGGAAATAGAAGAGCCATTTCAAAGCTCTTCAAGCCAGTGGTAAAGAAAAGATCTTGTGTTGACGTGGACCTTTTGACCTATGGGTTGTGGAGGGAGCCTGCGTCAGCATCATCTATGAGACAACATTGATTATTGATACACCTGCAAGTAGGCTTACAATCTAAACATATGTTCTTCGGAAAAAGAAATATACAACTTCTTATGGATTCAATTATAATAAATTCAACATATTTGAATATGACACAAGGGTCTTTATACTTTGGATAGATTCCATCCATCACTCCCTTCATAAAGCATCAATTAAATTCCATCCATCACTCCTCTCATAATTAAAGCATCAACAATTTATTCTCATTGCTTCCAAAAATACTAGACAACATGCAAATGGTCTGTTGGGCTTCAAAAGAAGTATTAGTGATTTTCTTTTATTAATTTTTAAGAAAATGAACTATCATCATTAACATATAAATATATTATAAATTCATATATAAACAAAACATTAGTATATAAATTCACATATATAAATAAATTTAAAAAAATTAAATCATTAAAAAATGGTAATACAGTATTGTAAATGAAAAAAAAGAAAAAGAAAACGTGAACATTAAACAAAATTAATAATTTTTTGGTCGCCCACCATTGTTACATAGTATGCAACCATGCAAGGGATCGATATTGATGGTCATGAAACCTGAAACCCATATGGACATGGCTCGATCTACTCCACTAAAGAGAGATTTGGCTTTATTGGCACCATTTTTTTGTGACCACACAAGGGATTGACGATGGTCATGAAACTCGAAACCTATATGAACAGGGCTCGATCTACTCTACTACATAGAGATTCGACTCGATTGGCGCCAATTTTTTGGCTTGATTGGAGGTAGGGGAGGGAATTTGGGATTGAGAGTGGCAATTTAATAACTCGCATCATTTGGAAATTTCATTTGAGGTTTGGGAAATTCTCAATATATTTGGATTTGTTGCAATGGAGAAAGGCACAACATCACATGATAGAACTTGGAGGCTCCTGAAGAGGCGGACAAGAGATTCTACAGCAGCAAAGTTCAAATCTACTTCTCCTTCTTATGTTAGTAAATGCCCTTTTTCATCTCCCCTTTTTGTTCTCATGTGCCTTGGAAATTATCTATCGATGTGAGGAGGCAATAGATTGATTTTTTCTGTATCCAAAAAATGGAATGGACAGGAAGCCTATGATATATTCTAACATGATTTGAACATACTGTGATAAATATACCCATGTCGAAGAGTGGTCTATTGTTGTTTGTTCTTAAATCAAATGAAAAATACTCCAGGATTATGTAAAAGGATAGCTTGTTGAGAATTCTCAGTAGTAGACAAAATATGGCCAACATCCTGCATCTCTTCACATTCTTATTATTATTTTGGGTCATGGGAAGAGGAAAACATAAACATTCAAATTAAGTGGATTCTATTGAATATTTCCTACAAAGGGATTAACAAGTTCTGGCTAAATGGCCTCTATGCAAAAGAGTGAGAAAATATCCATAAGATAGGTTTTTTCTTTACTAAAACTCTATTAGAATGAATGTATGTTGTAGTTATAAAGAGATGAGATCTGTATAAAAACAATTAGTAATTGTAGGTGGAATTGGTTTTTTAGCTAGCAATTTGAGAGCTACATCAACAACATGAAATGATTAATCCAGTCCATCTCTATGGGACACTTGTCACATACATGTTGTCCATCTTAACACCCCTATAACTGCTACAAGTTGAGATTTCTAGGCCTACTGGTTGAGAGTTGCATCATGTAGTAGCAATAGCTAGGTCAAAGGTAGCTAGAACAACCCCTATACTTATTTCATATCCTACAAAAAAATATCCAAAGATATTCCTAGAGAAAACGACATATTCTATTGTCTCATATCCTCTAGGAGAACAGGTAGTAGAGGAAAGGGTGGAAACAATAGAAAAGGAAACGTTCCTTCCTCTAGTCTGCATTGTTTTAGGTTTATCATCTTGTCCTACAAATGGTTTTTACACATCCATAGAAGCAATTTCATTGTCGTATAGAGTCCCTGGACTAATAATAGTAGAGGTAAAATCATAAGCAAAGGAAAAGTAAGCCACTTTCCTTAAACCAATTCATCAAGTAGAAATAGTCGGTACAAAGGCAAGGGTAAAGGAAGAAGCATGGGCATTATGAATGGAAGCAAGACCAAATGAAGTGGACCAAGTTATATGGGTTATTTCAAAGAAAAAATTAAAGGTTCTAAAACCAGAAGAATTACAAGATTTGGTTGTTTTCCCTTCTTTCATTATTATAGGTATAGTATACTAGTTTATTCTTTACGCATGCACCTTACCTTTTATAATGTAAGTGTTTGTGTTACTTGAACTTGAAATGTTGATAATTAATGATCATTATGTAAACATAGTAGAGTATCTGGCAATTTCTACTCTATGTCTATGGTTTTGGGTCTTAGGGTCCCTTCCACCTATGAACAATTGGGATAAATTCCTAGTGTATGCCCAATTTTTTTATCCAAGAGCATCCCTTCTTATTTTAGTTTCATAGCCAATTTGAAACCTATTTCACTTCATTGATTCATCTGTATCTAGATGTTGAGTAAGAACCCCTTGCAATTTCACCCATAAAGTAAGGGAACCTAAGGAAGTAGGAGAGAGACAGTTCTAGGCAGAGCTAATGCCAAAACCAATGACTATGAAAATGACTTAAAATGACCATATGGAAAGGAATAAGTAAAGGTATAGGAAAAGGTAGGAGTATCAAGAGAAAAGAAAAAAGTAGCATGGGCTACAGGGGCAAGGGTAGAGTACATAGAGACATGAGTATATAGAATATTCCATGACCATTAAATCTTCAGTGTTCCCCCTGGTTTGAGTGATAATTGGTGGATAAGTTTGATATTGAACAATACATTATAAGTAAAAAGACATGTGTGGGAATTCCTTTTAGGTATAACTAATAGGGTGAACCACTTGAGTAGATAGTGTTGTGCCTCTTCCGTCACCTTAGTGAGAAAAATAGAGGTTCTTTCAAGCTCAGTTGGGTCTGCTGAGCAGGACAACTACAAGGAAAAGAGTTAGGGAAAGAAAATAAAAAACTACAATTAAGAATTAAACTAAGAAATGCAATAACAACTAAATTCATGAGCATAGGGACATAGAAATATAAAGAACCATAAGAGCCATGTCACCAATGTTGAGGCTGATATATTAGTAATATACACCAAGAAGAAAGGGGACTATGAGTCCCTTCTTCCTCCAAGGGAGGGCTCTTGGACCCCCACTAGCTAGCTCTTCTTACAATAAAGAAAAATGGAAAATGATGAAAGAACTCTTTACAAATCCACTCAATGGGTGAGATGGATTGTCCAATGCAATGGTGCAAATATGCTCTTGACAAGGATGGAGTCCTCAAGAGAATAGAGGCATCATTACATTACTTTGAATTCCTTGAAAAATGAGGTGCATCCATGGCCTTTTTATAGAATTCCTTTGAGCTATTGTTTAACTGCTTTGTAGTGTGAAAAGAAGCTAATTAGGGCATTTCTAGGTCTTTGACTAGCCATCCAGTCGAATCCAGTCCAGATTTGAGGGTCAAATCGGCTTGGGAGATGAACCATAAGTGGGTGGGAGGCCGAACACTCTCATAAATGCGTCGTTTAGCTGGTGCGCGGCTTTTTGCGATAACAGTCACGCATCGTGCACATGTGCGCGATTTCTACGTTTATGTTTCGCGCATGTGTGTGCGCGCGCCCAGTGTCTTTATAGCGCCCTTCAATTTTTCACTACTTTGTATAGTTTTTGACCCTTTTATGAATGCTTTGGTGTTAATTCAGGTCCATGGATGACTTCGTCACTGTTTGACGATGCTGAGTTCTTGTAACCATGTGTGGACGAAATTTCAGTGATAACAGATGCCCCCTGATGGATGAGGTTAGGAGCATACGTATAGCCGAAATCCATCAATGTTTCTTCTACTGAGAATGTTGTTGTAAGAGAGAGAAATAGTGGGATCGTCTAGAGAAATCCGTTAGAGGGAAAAAGGAACTGGTAGGACCCGACCTTCCATGAGGTGTGGAAAACAGAAAACTGTGTACAAACAAGGTGGGCATTCCCCATGCTCGTGTCATGTAACTCCAAAAAAAGATGACTGAAGTGTTGGTGTAGACAACTACAGTGCCCTCGGGGGCGGTCATGATAAAGGCAGAAGACAATTCTGTAGATGAACATACTCTGAATAGTAGGCAGTGATCGCGGTAATTAGTATCACCGATTATGTGGGCATTGATAGCCCAGCCAAGTTCAGAGGTCTTAGGCAAATGAAAGAACTAACTTCAATAGTCGCAAAGTAAGACCCAACGTAACATGAGAAAGTGTTGGCGTTGAATTTTATGGGGGTCAATGACAGCAGGGAGCAATGGTGTTTCACCCTGTGCTGTCCAAGATCTCTCATTGAGTGGATAATGAGAATCAAGATACTGTCGCCCTTCTGGAAAACTGTGTTGATGTCGACAAAAAGGGGGACGTGACTCCCAGAAGAAAATGGCTTCATGAAATCTAATAGGTGAGGTGAGGAAGTGGAGGGGGTACATGGATGAAGTCAAGATGTGGGAAGACTCAAGACTGCCCTTGGTTGGAGTATGTGTGAGATAAAAAGTGGTCGCAACCATTCAACGAGGTCGAGTGTCAGGGGGAGGACAAGACCGGGGATAAGTTGTACCAGAGGCAGGGCAAGGTGAACAAATTCAGAGGCAGAGGTAAGTGGCCTATGGGGTACTCTGAAGATATGGACGATGTTGGTAAGGGTGGACGATAAGTAGTGCTCCAACCAAGGGTGATATGGGTTGCGGTTGGCCAAAAAGGGAAGTAGGTCGCCCGAAGGTGATGAAAAAAAGGTAATGTAACGACTAAAAATAAAGGCGTTTGTACAATAAATAACGAATATTTGGGGGGAAGTGTACAAATACAGAAATGGGTGCCCCAGTGTGATATGGTGAGCCCGGCTAGGGCATAATTTGCTCAGAGAACTGATGAAAGGTGGGGGCCCCATGGGTGGGTTTTTGTATGAGGTAGGTGAAATGAAGGGAGATTTGCAGATGGGTAGACGGATTGTGGATGAAATGGAGGGTTCATGCTACTACGGAGGTGCAACCTGACCATAGAACTGTGGAGAAATAATCTGGGAGTCCGTTGGGAAAGCTAGCAAAATGAGGAGAAGGAGTATGTGGTTGATTCACGACATGATGTAAGACTATCAGGACTCCCATCCATAAAGGGTTTTGAAAAACAACATGAGTGTAAGAAGTGCCAAAAGGTGCTATGAATGGGAAAACTCATGTGGGTAAGAATGCTACTGGGTGACAGTACCGAAGATGCAAATGGAGGTGTGGGTACTGTAGAGCCGGGAATGGGGATCCTAGGGGCAAATGTCAGAGGGTGTGACTGGAAATGTAAGTGCGATACAGAGGGAAGGATTACATGCCAGTGCCGAGTATATACCTAAAGGGGTTGTGTCGATGTAGGATGAGCATGTATCTGCGCACATGAAAACCAAATACCCGACGTGAACAATATCTGAAGAGAATCGAAGATATGAGCATGTATTTGATAAGTGTGAATATGCACATGCGTACCTGATCAGGGTATGAAAAAATGGCACCCCGGGGGATCAGGATGAAAAGAGGCCCAAGGACTGTTGTGATGTAGATGACGGGATGCTGATCCTATGGCTGAAGACGGATCGAGAAATGGACACCGTGGGCTCCCGGAGTGGTGAGTGGAAGTTTGGCAAAAAGGCCTATATATATCTGTAGGGCCCACATTGCCACCTCATTTGTACTTGTTGCTATAGTGATTGGACGAGAAGAATTCAGAGGAGATTGTGAGATTCAGGGAGGATGAGGCATCCGATTGAGGACCCGCGACCATCAGGTTAGTGGTCTGATCATCCTGCATAGAATTAGGATTTCATTTTTTGGGCAGGGGCTATACGGAGGGCTGTACAGAGGTGTTTAAGGGGTATGGGCCCCACATGCGTGGGCGATCCGGTAATAGGCATGCACACATGTGCGCCTGTCCACCGGATAGACGTGCATGGGAGTGCGATTAAGGGAATTAAGGGCACGCACGATGGGCGCGCTTGTCAGTTGAACAGACACGCACATGTGCATTCCTGTAGAGTGAACAGGCGCACCTGAGAGCGTGCCTGTGTAGTGAACAGGTGCGCATATGTGCACACCTGTGGGGTGTATAGGTGCACATGTGTGTGCGCCTGTGGGTAAAAAAAACCACGCCGTGGAGGCAAGGTTAACGGGTATAAAACGTGTCTTTTTGATGTTTTTGATTGTCCATGTGGCTGACTGAGGACGGTTTTGTGTTTGTGCAGGTGAGATGTGTGCACGATACCGATTGGTTGGTGAGAGAGGGATTGGTCCCAGCTGCGAGACGCCATGGCTATTGAGGAGCTAGGCATACGTGCGACTTTGGCAGCCTGTGGGC
This sequence comes from Picea sitchensis, assembly GCA_010110895.2. Taxonomy (NCBI): domain Eukaryota; kingdom Viridiplantae; phylum Streptophyta; class Pinopsida; order Pinales; family Pinaceae; genus Picea; species Picea sitchensis. Next base: position 91,880 of record SNQJ01S0027043.1, on the reverse strand, counting down.
TGCTGAAGTTCTTTGAGTGCCCCTTGATACGGGTGCAGGAGTATCTCCTGTAGTTTCTTATCCAGATGTGGAGTCCGGACATGCACTTCTTCATAGTGCAGGGAGAGCAGATTCCCTTCACTGCGGTGGAGGACATGTATTTTCTAACTGGGCTCCCATTTCAGGGAACACCCCTACCGGCGGAGCCAGTGCTTCCTAGGGATACACCGCTCGCGACGGTGGGCCAAAGATATTGTTCGAGACCAAACTATATGTCCGACACAGTTGTGAGCATCGGGGCGATGCATGCCTGTTGGCATCTATTTCTCCTTTTTATCCTATCCTTATAAGCTGCCTACATAAGTGTTTTGGAACCCTTGATTCTCATCGCAATCTTTTGAATAAAACAACACTATTATTTTGCGCATTCACAAACCTACCTTTTGTTCTCGTTTTCATGACTGCAAGCGTGAAAACTTTGATTTCAAAGTCACGTCAATGGCATTAAAATCATCACTGGATTATTATAGTCACTCTTGTCTATGTTTTCATTGCATTTCCAATTCAATTATAGTCACACAGTTGGCAAGACACCAAAACCTTACTCATTTGGCATTTTTTTGTTTGTTAATATGACTTCATTTTTATAAGACTGTGATGATATTTTAATCATTGATTTTATGGTGGTTTGATGTGCTTTGATCAAATTCCTTGGCGCATTTGGTTTCATGAAAACACATTGACATTGTGATTAGACCCTCAGTGCAATCATTTCATACAACACATACTTGTTATGATCGAACCCTTGGTGCTGACTTTGAAACATTGTTTTGATTTTAAAACCATGCAAATGCTAATGCTTGTGCAAACACGCGAGTCGAATCATCATAGTTTTCAATGGTTGTTTTATTTACATTGCAATAGTGATTTGAATCACCATATGCTCCGTCGGTTGTACAGTTGGATATGACTGTTTTGCATGGGTTGATTTCGTTCCACCACCCCCGCACATTTTGGCATTAATGCTTGCCTCCTATCCCAGGTTAACTCTGTTGGTTTCAGGGAAGTCTGTAAGCTATTCGATCCTACGAATACCCTATCCAAACCCTTTCCTGTGCACCCGGCTCACTGTGTGCTCCCGTCTATGGCACCTGTGGTGCGCATAGAGCCAAATGGTAGCCAACCACTCCTGTTGTTCGACAATGCTCGTAAGGATTTGGAAAATAGTGGTTGGCTGGTGTTTATTCAAAGATTTGAGGGTTTAAACCTTTTGGTAGCCCAACAATTCGCCCTCACCTTCGACGGATGCAGGGCTAAGGTCGGATATATACAGCTCGAGCTAAATGAGGAATTCCTAAGCTCAACTACAGGACTACCAGCTACAGGGCAAAGGTGGTTTAAGAACTCCAAAGTGGACGAGGTGTCATTGCCGCTCCTATTCACATCAAGAAAGATTGATAGTTGTGATAGAGGTATGCCTGTCGCTGCCCTCAAACCCAGGTGGCATGACCTATTGTCAATTGTTAAGCAGTTTGTGACCTTCGAAGGTCGTTATGGTTTGGTATTTCTGTATCATCTTCGGTTATTGATGAATTTTATAGGCTACCCTTTGAATATGCCACATTATCTCTTACGTAGTCTTTACAAAATGTCCAAAATATTTAAGCATGAGAAGGCTGATAGCATCCTTTTTCATCACTGTTTGATCAAACTCATTATCGTCCACCATTTGAGCCTTCGTGGTGACTGTTGGCAAGCCTTCCTATCAAGGAATGACTTTTCCACTCCCGAGTCTGTCCAAGTGGACAAGGTTGTGGTTACTGAAACTCTGGTTGGACCAGCCGTTCTGCTTCATATCCTTCTACCCACTGTCAAACCCTCGGATTACCCCAACATTGACCTACCCGATACCATGGCTGACCGGTATACTAAAGACAATACTAAGGCCATCAAAAGGCCTGTGAGGAAGAAAGGCAAAGGTGATACTTCTGTCAACAGTAAGGGAAAGAAGAACGCACGATGGATATCCAGATGTGCTAGGAACAAACCCAAGCAAAACGTTGACTAGAAGCCAATAGTGCTGAGCGAGGACTCGGACTCTGAAATTGAGCATTTCTTGACTGAGGAATACCCATATTCGCATGGCCTATGCTCTATGGAACCCTACGACTATGTTTCCAACTTACCTCCGTGCCTCAAGAACGATCCTAAATTCCTGGGAATTAAGCTTCACAACGACACCCCTGGTAACTTGAAAGAACCCTCGCATGTAATGCCAAGGCCCAATCAATCACCATGTACCCAATGTAATTATTGGATTGAACGTTATTACACCGACATTCCCCTGTTGCAATCAAAGATTAAATCTTTAGAGGAACGAGTTACAGTGCTGTCAAAGGAGAATGACAGGCTACAAGCCAACGAAAAGAAACAAAAAACCACCGGTTCAATTGTTTTCAGAAACGTCGAGGCAACAACGACCTTTGTCAATTCAAATTTATCCTAATAGAATCATTTTTTTCCTACTGCCCAGGTATGTATTTCAACATCGATTTTGTTTTATGAGTTGGTTTGAATTAATATGACCGATTGGGGTTTGCTTTCGATTAGTCCTGTTTGTTTGTTTACATTCAAAATGATTCTATTATATTTGGATTACTAAAAATGATTTCGTTATGAATCATGTACATTAGATTCGTTTTGCTAAAATCAAATATAGCTATGATTTGGTTAAATGCGATTTTATGGTTCTCAGTTTAGTATGACCGATTGGGTTTGCTTTCGTTTAGTTCTGTTCGAATAGATTCCAGAAACGATTTTGTTTTGTTTTGAATGATTATTTTCATTTTGGATTATGATTGCATTCGATCTGTACAGAAGATTTGTTTATTAAACTCAAACACAGCTACGTTTTGATTGATACGATTTTGCATTAGCATATTGATTGTGTCGGCCCAAAGTTAGTTCGATTCATTTCTTTTGGTTTGATTTTGAAACGATTCTGTGTGTTTGAATTAGCATGTTTTTTTTTATGTATGCAACGCATCAATATCAGAGATTGGTTTGATAAATACAATGTAATCTATTGATTCAAAAAAAAAAAAAACTCTGTTAGTTTTGGATTTAAAAACGATTTTGTTAATTTCTGAGTCGACATAAAATATTGCGTTTATATTAAATGAATATGAATGATTTGTTTGATCAGTTACAGTTTGCGTCGATTGAAATTGATTCATGAAAATGATTTCATCGGTTTCGAATTGTTGAAATGATTTTGTCTGCTCCGAATTGGTAATAACAAGTGTTGAACAGATTGCATGTATCTCTATTACCATTCGGTTAAACACGATTTTTGTTTGTTTCAAATTGGCATTAAGATTTGGTTACTTCTGGCATGAGCGATTTGCTTTGTGTTTATTTAATGATTAAATATTTGGATTAATAATTCGAATATATTTCTGTTAGTTTTGGATGGATTTAAAACGATTCTATTTTCAAATTAGACCAGCTACAGAATCGCAAGATTATGTGGCTAGTCTTAAAATTTAGATTTTTGTTAATTCTATCAATAAAACATTATCTAAACTTGTGTATTCTTGTCTACCCAAAGGTACCTATGAATTTCATTGAAAAATTGGACATGTTGTGGCAGTTTAGATATAGTTTTGTTTTAAGTTGTTAGTCATAGGCAGAAATAGAGAAGACTTGGGAGATTGTTCCCACATTTTTTGTAAATTGTTTTTGATAATTTCCACATGGATGTTTTACCCTGTGGTCTTTAAATACTTGTTATTTTTTTTAATGACCATCATCACTCTTGGGAGAACAAGACTATGGATTTATGATGATATAGACTTGAATGGAAATCGATCTTTTGTAACAGCTTTAGCTTTCAATTCATCATACTTTCGTTTTGGTTTTGTGCATTTTAATTTGTGATTAAGTTATTGACTACTTTAGATATCATGACTTATTACAGGTTAATGCGTTGTGATTTAAATTCTATCCATGTCTTATGTATCTCAGTTTTAGCACAACAATTACTCCGTTTCCATTTAATGAATAAATGTTTATCTGCTTCATTAAATAAATTGTTTTTCTACAGATCTTCATACAGGGATTTATCTCACTGTGATGATTTGTAAATCATAAGATTGTTGTCGGTTTTATGTCTTGTTTGTTCTATTGTTTATATTCAAAAGAGGATTGCTGCTTCTTGTTTACGAGAAGCCTGTGAAGAATCAGATGCGGGTTTCCTCCCATCAAATAGTTGAATCGAATACTGTGCACATGACAAATAGGAAGCGTTATTACAGGTTAGTTTATTAGTGTTATTTCAATAGTTTAGATAGATATATATAGTTCAGATTTATAGTTAGGATTATTATTTTAATTACTCATCTTAGTTAGTTTTGTTTATTTCTCCTCTTTCACATAAAAGATATAAAAATAAAAAAAACAATGGTTTTGCTGTCATGGGACAGCTTACAAATGATTTTTCCAGGTTTTCATTTAAAATTTGTAATCTGTAAATATTGTACATTTGTAGTTGGATTTAATTATGTTGATAATTGAAAATTTTAATTTCATAGAATTATCACTGTATAGTATAGACAATAGACTGTATATATTTATTTCAGATTTGTTTATTAGTTTGCTTTAATTGTTGTTTTCATTTAGATTAGTTCCTTTAGTTAGTTTCTTTCCTTTTCCTAGGACTTAGATCGGCCAACGGAGCCACTAAACCCGTCAGGGTGGATCATCCCAAACAACTTGGGTTATTTAGACAACCCCAGACCGGATCCACTCATCCAGTTGGTGAGCGTTCATTTTCCCTCGTCAACAAATGGCGCTAGAAGGAGGGCCTGAAATTTATTAATGGCACGAGGCGGTCATAAGACTCCTCCACCACCCAATTGCTCACCTATAGTGACAAGAATACATTCGAACGAAAACATCCCCCCTCAAACAACAACCACATCAAACGACAATCTACGGATCACAGTTGATCCAGCAACCCCAAATCCTACAGGTGGTGATGTACAAGAGATCGTCCGACAATCTCTTTTAAGAACACATAGTGCCTTCGCCTGTTTAAGGCAACCAAATCGACCTTTGGACCAACCTTTAGATTTATCTGATATCAGAGAACAACTTGGAGGCACTAACCTCACTTTGAACCCTACAGATCCAATCCTCACTCCTACTGTAGGAGGGACTGGAATACCACCCTAACCACCTCCATCATCTCCTTATTCTTCAGGAGAAGACTCTTCTGACGAAGGCAGTTCCCCTTCTCATCCTTCCACACCGCCTACACCAATGGAAAACCAGAACAATCCTACTAGACCTTGGCTCGACCAGGATGTTGTAGCCATACCTGGGCCTCAGTACCCCTTACCCAAACATCCAGAGAAGTGGCTTCCCAAGTTTGACCCTGAATCAAAACAAATCACCGAAGATCACATTAAAAAGTTTATGTTAGCCATAAGACTCCGTAATGTCAAGCACGAAGACGTAGTCGGTAGGTTGTTCCCCTACACTTTCGAGGGAAATTCCTCTACTTGGTACTTTTCCCAGCAACCCCATACCATCGTGTCATGGGAGAAGTTTGAATCCTACTTTCTGGAAACGTTCGGAGACGATAAGTCCCCAGAAGTTCTAGTTATGGAGCTTTCTAGCTTAAGAATGAACCCAAAAGAAAAAATTAAAGACTTTAATCAAAGATTATTAACACTAAAGAACCGAATCCCTACGGATTCCATGCCTGCCGAGAATCTTATTATAGCATACTATACTAAAGACTTGCATCAAAGTATATCCATTTGGGTAAAACGATCTAAGAAATCCACGTTGTTAGAAGCCTTCGAAGAGGCCAGACAGATTGAAAAAGACATCCTTAGTTTAAAAGAAACTACTAGCAACGAAACAGAGACTAGTTCATCTTCCAAAAAGAAGATCGAAATCCTCCCTAGACCTGCTCAAAATAAAACACAACCTGAAAGCTTGGATTTAGAAAACTTAACTAAAGTCGTTCAAAAACTGTCAAATCAAGTTATAGATTTGAAAAGGACGGCCGAAGAAGCCTCTTCGAGCAAAGGGCCTTACAAACCCCCGTTCAGGAATCCTTTTCCCACCAACAAACCTAACCCAAATACTGAGGGCTTAAATCTAGAAAGTCTGTAATTTTCCCTTCAAACAATTTTAGAAGCCCAGGATAACTTGATGCCTCCTGAGATTCCTGAGGAGGTAGTTGACCAAGAGATAGTTCAAGAGGAAGAATCTTCTCCGAACATTTTTGGACACTTCTCGGATAGCATTTTTCAAGCTAAATTCGAGACAGTACATCCCTACAATACTAGGTGTAAGACAACAAACAAACCTTCTTCTGAAAACACTATGAATTTGCCCCCAAAGCAATCTAAACCAGCTGAGACTAAACAGAGTCATGTGAACCCCAACTTAGATTATGATTTAGTTGAATATCTAAAAAATTTAAGAGCTAACATTTATGTTTATGAGTTATTAAAATTTTCGTTTATACTACAAAAAATGTTTCAAAATATTGCAGAGAATGGCAAAAATGGTAATTCAAGCAGTTACAAGGTTGCTCAGAACAAAGTTCCTCATAAGACTTCCGCTAAGAATAATCTTGATCCTCACAATAAAGGAAGCCTTCCTGTAAATAATGTAACAAAAGTAGATAAATTAGCTTTAGAAACTGCGACTAAAAATCCACAAGCTTCCACACTTAGTACTCGCAGAAATGTACCTCCATTTTTGTTAACTTTCAAAATCTTTAATAGAAATGTGCACAATTGTATGGTAGACTCAGGTGCGTCATCCAATGTGATGCCATGGTCTGTGTGTCAGAAGATTAATGCTGAGGTTGAACCATCCACTCTAAAAATCATCCAACTTGATCGAACTAGTGTTAAGGTTATAGGCAAATTAAGGAATGTGCTTATAAGATTATCGTCTAACCCCAAAGTTCATCAAGTCATTGATATTATTGTTGTGGATATTCCAGAAGTGTATGGTCTGTTTTTAAGCAGAGACTGGTCGGAGCAGCTACACGGCTATTTCGTGACAGATTGGTCTCACCTGTGGCTTCCAGAGAACGACAAGCCTAACAAAATCAAGGTAAATCGTGAACGCTACCTTAAGTTCACGGTCACAGATTTGAATGATACCAATGAACCATTTACACCTTCTGTTGATTCACCCGAAATACAAGGGATGGATACCTTTTTTGGTGATTTCATGGCCGAGGCTTCAACTATCACCAACCCAGAACAACAGTCTGAAATTGTAGCATATGTGCAGCCAACAGCTTCTACACAATGGTCTCATGCACCCGATAAAAATCAAATTTGGTCTCTGTACTTTGACGGGTCAAAGTCCAAAGAAGGAGTAGGTGCAGGCTGCGTTATTATTGATCCCTCAGTAAACAAAACTTTGATTGCATGTAGGCTAGAATTTGAATGTACTAATAACACAACATAATATGAGGCTTTACTGCAAGGTCTCAGAAAATATTTAGACATGAACATTCAAAACTTGACTATCTTTGGCGATTCTGAAATCGTGGTTAGAAAGGTAAGATATTCTATCCACTTTCTGTCTCCGCATCTTAAAAGCTACCAATCCGAGGTATGGAATTTAATGAATAAGTTTTCTTCTTTCAATATAAATTCTATTCCTAGATTGAATAATTCTGAAGCTGATCTATTAGCTAACGTAGCTTCCAAACTCTTTCCTGCAGAAGGCTTGTCCCTAGATGCATTCTCCGTTGAACTGTTGTTCAGGCCATCTGTTCCTGACAACATCACGAATTGGAGAGTATTCGATGACGATCAGCAGATTATTAGCTTCCTACACATGGAAGAAACTTTTCAAGTCGCGGTGATTGACAAATGCACTCACGACGACAATTTGCATGATTTCATGGTAATACCAGATCCGAGAACTCCTGAATCTTCATCGGACATGGTAAATTTGATCCCTAAGTCTGTAGTTATATTAGAGAAATTTTAGGATTTTCAAGATAAATTCAAAAAATCGGTCAACTGCAAAACCAATAGTTCCTCGTTATCATATGAAAAAGTAAACTTAGGAACTGATGACAAACCACAATGCATTAATTTAGGGGTGGGGTGTTCTGAACAAGAAAAATTTGCATTTATTAAATTGTTTAAAGAATTTAAAGATGTTTTTGTGTGGACGTATGATGACCTTAAAAATTTCGACCCTAACATCATACAACATGTCATTCCCATGAAACCCCAAACCTTGCCCTTTCAACAGAAGTTAAGAAAAATGCACCCTAAACTCGAACCGACCATTAAAAAAGAATTGAATAAACTCCTGAATGCTAAGATAATTTTCCCAGTTAGGCACACCCAATGGGTTTCTCACCTTGTCCCTGTCCGGAAGAAAAGTGGGGAAATCCGACTTTGTGTAGATTTCTGAAACCTTAATAGAGCGTCTGATAAAGACAACTACCCTGTCCCACCCATGGAACAGATCCTTCAATAGGTATCTGGTTCTGATAGGCTATCCTTATTGGATAGTTTCTCAGGTTACAACCAAGTCCTGATGTCTCCTCCAGACCAACTTAAAACTACCTTCCTCACTCCATGGGGCACTTACGCTTACAGGAAAATGCCCTTTGGATTGATTAATGCCAGTGCCACTTTCCAGAGAGCGATGGACATCACTTTCTGAGGCTTAATCAATAAATCCGTCGTAGTTTACTTAGATGATGTTACTGTATTCTCTAAAAACAAAACCGATCATCTAGCTCATTTAAGAGTTGTTCTATAGCGATGTCGTAAATACGACATTTCCTTGAATCCTAAAAAATCTATCTTCGCAGTAGAACAAGGAAAACTCTTAGGATTCATTGTGTCAAGAAAAGGGATGATTATCGACCTTGAAAGAACACAAGTCATCTCGAAACTTCCTCCTCCCTCATCCAAAAAATCTATGCAGTCTTTCTTAGGCCAGATAAACTTCGTCAGGAGATTCATCCCCAGTTTCTCCGAAATGGTTAGACCTTTACAGAATTTAATTAAGAAAGACGCACAATATCATTAGGGACCCTTAGAAAATCAAGCTTTCAATTCGATAAAAAAGGCCATAATAGATGTTGCTTCTCTCATGAGCCCCGAATTTTCGCAAGACTTCATGCTCTACACTTTTGCTTCTGACCGTTCCTACGCTGTCGTCCTAACTCAAAAGAACCCTGAAAACAATGAAGTACACATTGCCTTTATGAGCTCTGCTTTCAAAGGTGCAGAACTTAATTACCCAGTGGTTGATCAGCAAGCCTATGTTGTTTTCAAAGCAGTCAAACACTTCCGATCTTATCTTTTGAAATCTATGATGAAATTTATTTTCCCTTACCTAGCCGTCAGGAATCTGTTAGTGCAGAAAGAGTTAGGCAAAAAGAGGGCGAATTGGGTTACCTCCCTACAGGAGTATAACATAGAAATTACCCCAGCTCAGATAGTGAGAGGCCAAGGGTTATGAAAGTTAGTTGTTGACTCAGCAGCAGGACAACAAAAATAAAATGATATGTCAAACCCAGGACAACACAATCAAAATGCAATCTGCTATGCACAAAACTCTGTCAGTCCATGGTATGACGATATTAAATTCTGTGTTGAACACGGGTCAACCCCCCGTCACTTGGATCCCACTAAAAGAAGAGAGTTAAGATTAAAGTCTGCCTCCTTTCATTTGATTAATGGTGTTCTATTTCGTCAAAATTTTCATGGAGTACTAATGCGCTGTCTTGAGAAAGACGAAGCAGAAAAAGTCTTACTAGAGTTGCATGCAAGAGAAGCTGGTGGGCATTTTGGTGGTGACACCGCCACCCATAAAGTTTTGAGAGCCAATTATTACTGGCCCACACTTTTCAGATACGCCCATGCCTTGTGCCGCAAGTGTATTATTTGTCAAAAAGCGTCAGGGCCCATACAGAAACCAGCCTTTCCTTTGTAGCCTACTTCAGTAGACTCCCCTTTTCAGCAGTGGGGCCTTGATATTATAGGTCCAATCAATCCACCATCCTCACAACAGCATAATTTTATCATAACAGCCACAGATTACTTCACCAGGTGGTCTGAAGCTTCCGCCTTAAGAACTGTGAATACCAGTCATGTAATTGCCTTCTTAAATTCGAATATTATTACTCGTTTTGTTATCCCTGACTATCTAGTATTCGATAATGCATCTTATTTTTCGTCTCTTGAGATGAGTGAGTTCACTCTAGAAAAGGGAATTAAATTGAAGTATTATGGTAGCTATTACCCTTAGGGCAATGGATTGGCAGAATCAACAAATAAGAATTTGATTAAAATTATCAAGAGAACGGTAGCTGAAAATCACAAAAACTGGCACAATGCACTGTTAAACGCAATTTGGGCTGATAGGGTAACACCAAAAACTGCTGTAGGTAAGTCTCCCTTTTTTCTCGTCTATGGCAGAGAAGCAATTCTGCCACCACATATCCTTCTTCCCTCACTACAACTATCGCAGAAAATACAAGAAGAAGATTGTCCGCCTTTGGAAAACCAAATTAACGCTTTAATGAAACTAGAAGAGGTAAGAGCTCAAGCTAAACATAAGCTAGATCAGCATCAACTAGTGGTCAAAAGTTGGTTTGATGCCAACTTTTCCTCTGATAGGAACTTCGAAGTAGGTGACCTTGTCTTGAAATGGGACAAACCGCATGAGGGGAAGGGAGAGCACACAAAATTTTAGAACTTATGGCTTGGACCGTTTTTAATTGCTGAGAAATTGGGTCCCAGCTCTTTCCAGTTACAGAATCTAGAGGGACAGCCTGACACCTATCTGGTGAATGGCCAAGCTCTGAAAAGATATTTCGCTTGATGACAACCCTGTGTATACTGTGTACATATTTTTCTTTTGTTTGCTTTTCTTTTGTTGTTTTGGTTTTGATTTTTTTCCTTGTACTTATCAGTTTGTATTTTTGGAAATACACATACCTGGAGGTTGAACTATTCAGACAAAGAAAACAAAAAATTCTTTCACTAAAATGACTGTTGAAAAATTGTCTAAACATCAACTATAATATACTTCTGAAATTTACATCTGTGTTGAACAAGGACTGTTGTTTGAAAGAAGTTAACTGATTTCGATCTATGAGTAAAGCCTGTCACGATCATCTATTATCTTCTTACGTTGTCCCTGTTCCTTAAGGGAATAACTCATAATATGTCTCCCTGCTTTAGCAGGTTGGTTCTGTAAATAAATCATCTCTAGAACTTAATAAAGGACAGTTCTAAAAAATTCTGTTGAGGTCTGTAAAAAAAAAATATGTCAAAAATATCATAATTTCAGCGTCACCCCACTCAATTATATATCTTTAAAAACCAAATAAATCATAAAAGAGATGTGGGGAGTGCTTGTAAACCCGCCGGTATGCTGAATAGGTCTGCTGGCAGCGGGTAAATGCATGCATGACGCCAAGACAACTTCGTCGGGGTGATGAACAGCCCTGCTGGCAGCGAAGCAATGTCGGGTATATGAAAATTCATAAGTATGAAATTTCTTGATCTTAAAATGTCCTTTATTCTGATCTGGAACTTCTTGGCACGATAGGGATATCAGAGTGGGTTAAATCGCAACCCTGTCGAGGCTATGGACGCCTACTGGCAGCAGTGGCTCTGTCAACAGTATTGGAGATTTTATCTTTAATATCGTGGCTCACTTGTCTTAAGATTGTTATCGGTTTTCATCCTTTAAACACTGCTGGAATATTTGATTACTGATGATGTTTAAACAATTTTCTTGTTGTTTTTGAGGTAGAATTTTTCTCATTATCATAATCTGAATTTGTTCTTTTGGCAGAGATAACTGCTTCTACCAGTGTGTTGCCATTGTTGGCAGCTATTTCGCCTTTTTATCCTATTCTTATAAGCTTCCTACATAAGTTTTTTGGAACCCTTGATTCTCATCGCAATCTTTTGAATAAAACAACACTATTATTTTGCGCATTCACAAACCTACCTTTTGTTCTCGTTTTCACGATTGCAAGCGTGAAAACTTTGATTTCGAAGTCATGTCAATGGAATTAAAATCATCATTGGATTATTATGGTTACTCTTGTTTATGTGTTCATTGCATTTCCAATTCAATTATGGTCACACAGTTGGCAAGACACCAAAACCTTACTCATTTGGCATTTTTTTGTTGTTAATATGACTTCATTTTTATAAGACTGTGATGATATTTTAATCATTGATTTTATGGTGGTTTGATGTGCTTTGATCAAATTCCTTGGCGCATTTGGTTTCATGAAAACACATTGACATTGTGGTTAGATCCTCGGTGCAATAATTTCATACAACACATACTTGTTATGATCGAACCCTTGGTGCTAACTTCGAAACATTGTTTTGATTTTAAAACCATGCAAATGCTAATGCTTGTGCAAACACGCGAGTCGACTCATCATAGTTTTCAATGGTTGTTTTATTGACATTACAATAGTGATTTGAATCACCATACGCATCATCGGTTGTACAGTTAGATATGACTATTTTGCATGGGTTGATTTCATTCCACCACCCCCGCACATTTTGGCATTAATGCCTGCCTCCTATCCCAGGTTAACTCTGTTGGTTTCGGGGAAGTCTGTGAGCTATTCGATCCCGCGAATACCCTATCCAAACCCTTGCATGTTCACCCGGATCACTGTGTGCTCCCGTTTATGGCACCTGTGGTGCGCATAGAGCCAAATGGTAGCCAAACACTCCTGATATTCGACAATGCTCGTAAGGATTTGGAAAATAGTGGTTGGCTGGTGTTTATTCAAAGATTTGAGGGTTTCAACCTTTCGGTAGCCCAACAATTCGCCCTCACCTTTGATGGATGCAGGGCTAAGTTCGGAGACATACAACTCGAGCTAAATGAGGAATTCCTAAGCTCAGCTACAGGACTACCAGCTACAGGGAAAAGGTGGTTTAAGAACTCCAAAGTGGACGAGGTGCCATGGCCGCTCCTATTCACATCAAGAAAGATTGATAGTTGTGATAGAGGTATGCCTGTCGCTGCCCTCAAACCTAGGTGGCATGACCTATTGGCAATTGTTATGCAGTTTGTGACCTGCGAAGGTCATTATGGTTTGGTATTTCTGTATCATCTTCAGTTATTGATGAATTTTATAGGCTACCCTTTGAATATGCCACATTATCTCTTACACAGTCTTTACAAAATGTCCAAAAGACTTAAGCGTGAGAAGGATGATAGCAGCGTTTTTCATCACTGCTTGATCAAACTCATTATCGTCCACCATTTGAGCCTTCGTGGTGACTGTTGGCAAGCCTTCCTATCAAGGAATGGCTTTGCCACTCCCGATTATGTCCAAGTGGACAAGGTTGTGGTTACTGAAACTCTGGTTGGACCAGCCATGCCGCTTCATATCCTTCTACCCTCTGTAAAACCCTCGGATTGCCCCAACCTTGACCTACACGATACCATGGCCGACCGGTGTACTAAAGACAATAATAAGGCCGTCAAAAGCCCTGTGAGGAAGAAAGGAAAAGGTGATACTGCTGTCAACAGTAGGGGAAAGAAGAACGCATGATGGATATCCAGATGTGCTAGGAAAAAACCCAAGCAAATGTTGACCAGAAGCCAATAGTGCTGAGCGAGGACTCGGACTCCGAAATTGAACGTTTCTTGACTGAGGAATACCCCTATTCACATGGCCTGTGCTCTATGGAACCCTATGACTATGTTTCCAACTTACCTCCGTGCCTCAAGAACGATTCTAAATTCCTGGGAATTAAGCTTCACAGCGACAACCCTGGCCTGTAATGCCAAGGCCCAATCAATCACCATGTACCCAATGTAATTCCTGACTTGAACGTTATTACACCGACGTTCCCCTGTTGCAATCAAAGATTAAATCTTTAGAGGAACGATTTATAGTGCTGTCAAAGGAGAAGGACATGCTACAAGACAACGAAAAGAAACAAAAAACCATCGGTTCAATTGTTTTCAGAAACATCGAGGCAACAACGACCTTTGTCAATTCAAAATATCCTAATCGAATCATTTTTTCCCTACTGCTCAGGTATGTATTTCAACATTGATTTTGTTTTATGAGTTGGTTTGAATTAATATGACCGATTGGGGTTTGCTTTCGATTAGTCCTGTTTGTTTGTTTAGATTCAAAATGATTCTGTTATATTCAGATTACTAAAAACAATTTTGTTATGAATCATGTACAGTAGATTCATTTTGCTAAAATAAAATATAGCTATGATTTGGTTAAATGCAATTTTATGGTTCTCACTTTAGTATGACCGATTGGGTTTGCTTTCGTTTAGTTTTGTTCGAATAGATTCAAGAAACGATTTTTTTTTGTTTTGAATGATTATTTTCGTTTTGGATTATGATTGCATTCGATCTGTACAGAATATTTGTTTGCTAAACTTGGACACAACTACCTTTTGATTGATACGATTTTGCATTAGCATATCGATTGTGTCGGCCCAAAGTTAGTTCGATTCATTTCTTTTGGTTTGATTTTGAAACGATTCTGCGTGTTTGAATTAGCATGTTCTTTTTTATGTATGAAACGCATCAATATCAGAGATTGGTTTGATAAATACAATGTAATCTATTGATTCAAAAAAAAAAAAAAACTCTGTTAGTTTTGGATTTAAAAACGATTTTGTTAATTTCTGAGTCGACATAAAATGTTGTGTTTATATTAAATGAATATGAATGATTTGTTTGATCGGTTACAGTTTGTGTCGATTGAAATTGATTCATGAAAATGATTTCATGGGTTTCGAATTGTTGAAACGATTTTGTCTGCTCTGAATTGGTGATAACAAGTGTTGAACAGATTGCATGTATCTCTATTACAATTCGGTTAAACACGATTTTTGTTTGTTTCAAATTGGCATTAATATTTGGTTACTTCTGGCATGAGCAATTTGCTTTGGGTTGATTTAATGATTAAAGATTTGGTTTAATAATTCGAATATATTTCTGTTAGTTTTGGATGGATTTAAAACGATTCTATTTTCAAATTAGACCAGCTACATAATCGCAAGATTCTGTAGCTAGTCTTAAAATTTAGATTTTTGTTAATTTTATCAATAAAACATTATCTAAACTTGTGTATTCTTGTCTACCCACAGGTACCTACGAATTTAATTGACAAATTGGACATGTTGTGGCAGTTTAGATATAGTTTTGTTTTAAGTTGTTAGTCATAGGCAGAAATAGAGAAGACTTGGGAGATTGTTCCCAGATTTTTTGTAAATTGTTTTTGATAATTTCCACAGGATGTTTTACCCTGTGGTCTTTAAATACTTGTTATTTTTGTAACAAACATCATCACTCTTGGGAGAACAAGACTATGGATTTATGATGATACAAACTTGAATGGAAGTTGATCTTTTGTGACAGCTTTAGCTTTCAATTCATCATACTTTCGTTCAGGTTTTTTGCATTTTAATTTGTGATTAAGTCATTGACTACTTTAGATATCAGAACTTATTACAGGTTAATGCGTTGTGATTTAAAATCTATACATGTCTTATGTATCTCAGTTTTAGCACATCAATTACTCTGTTTCCATTTAATGAATAAAGGTTTATCTGCTTCATTAAATAAATTGTTTTTCTACAGATCTTCATACAGGGATTTATCTCACTGTGATTATTTGTAAATCATAAGATTGTTGTTGGTTTTATGTCTTGTTTGTTCTGTTGTTTATATTCAAAAGAGGACTGCTGCTTCTTGTTTACGAGAAGCCTGTGAAGAATCGGATGCGGGTTTCCTCCCATCGAATAGCTGAATCGAATACTATGCACAGGACAAATAGGAAGCGTTATTACAGGTTAGTTTATTAGTGTTATTTCAGTACTTTAGATAGATATATATAGTTCAGATTTATAGTTAGGATTATTATTTTAATTACTCAGCTTAGTTAGTTTTTTTTATTTCTCTTCTTTCACATAAAAGATATAAAAATCAAAAAACAATAGTTTGGCTGTCATGGGACAACTTACAAATGATTTTTGCAGGTTTTCATTTAAAATCTGTAATCTGTAAATATTGTACATTTGTAGTTGGATTTAATTCTATTGATAATTGAACATTTAATTTCATAGAATTATCACTGTATAGTATAGACAATAGATTGTATATATTTATTTCAGATTTGTTTATTAGTTTTCTTTAATTGTTGTTTTCATTTAGATTAGTTCCTTTAGTTAGTTTCTTTCGTTTTCCTAGGACTTAGATCGGCCAACGGAGCCGCTAAACCCGTCAGGGTGGATCATCCCAAATGACTTGGGTTATTTAGACAACCCCGGACCAGATCCACTCTTCCAGTTGGTGAGCGTTCATTTTCGCCCGTCAACAAATGGCGCTAGAAGGAGGGCCTGAAATTTATTAATGGCACAAGGCAGTCGTAAGACTCCTCCACCACCCAATCGCTCACCTAAAGTGACAAGAAGTCATTCGAACGAAAACATCCCCCCTCAAACAACAACCACATCAAATGACGATCTACAGATCACAGTTGAGCCAACAACCCCAAATCCTACAGGTGGTGACGTACAAGAGATCGTCCGACAATCTCTTTTAAGAACACATAGTGCCTTCACACGTTTAAGGCAACCAAATCGACCTTTGGACCAACCTTTAGATTTATCTGATATCAGAGAACAAATTGGAGGCACTAACCTCAGTTTGAACCCTACAGATCCAATCCTCACTCCTACTGTAGGAGGGACTGGAATACCACCCTCACCACATCCATCATCTCCTTCTTCTTCAGGAGAAGACTCTTCTGACGAAGGCAGTTCCCCTTCTAATCCTTCCACACCGCCTACACCAATGGCCAACCAGATAAATCCTGCTAGACCTTGGCTCAAACAGGATGCTGTAGCCGTACCTGGGCCTCAGCACCCGTACCCAAACATCTAGAGAAGTGGCTTCCCAAGTTTGACCCTGACTCAAAACAAATCGCCGAAGATCACATTAAAAAGTTTATGTTAGCCATAAGACTCCGTAATGTCGAGCACGAAGACGTAGTCTGTGGGTTGTTCCCCTACACTTTCGAGGGCAATGCCTCTACTTGGTACTTTTACCTACAACCCCATACCATCGTGTCATGGGAGAAGTTTGAATACTGCTTTCTGGAAAAGTTCGGAGATGATAAGTCCCCAGAAGTTCTAGTTATGGAGCTTTCTAGCTTAAGAATGAACCCAAAAGAAAAAATTAAAGACTTTAATCAAAGATTCTTAACACTAAAGAACTGAATCCCTACGGATTCCATGCCTGTCGAGAATCTTATTATAGAATACTATACTAAAGCCTTGCATCAAAGTATATCCAATTGGGTAAAATGATCTAAGAAAGCCACGTTGTTAGAAGCCTTCGAAGAGGCCAGACAGATTGAAAAAGACATCCTTATTTTAAAAGACACTACTAGAAATGAAACAGAGACTAGTTCATCTTCCAAAAAGAAGATCGAAATCCTCCCTAGACCTGCTCAAAATAAAACACAACCTGAAAGCTCGGATTTAGAAAAATTAACTAATGTCGTTCAAAAACTATCAAATCAAGTTGTAGATTTGAAAAGGACGGCCGAAGAAGCCTCTTCGAGCAAAGGGCCTTAAAACCCCCATTCAGGAAACCTTTTCCCACCAACAAACCTAACCCAAATACTAAGGGCTTAAATCTAGAAAGTCTGCAATTTACCCTTCAAACAATTTTAGAAGCCCAGGATAACTTGATGCCTCCTGAGATTCCTGAGGAGGTAGTTGAACAAGAGACAGTTCAAGAGGAAGAATCTTCTCTGAACATTTTTGGACACTTCTCGGATAGCATTTTTCAAGCTAACTTCAAGACAGTACATCCCTACAATACTAGGAGTAAGAAAACAAACAAACCTTCTTCCGAAAACACTACGACTTTGCCCCCAAAGCAATCTAAACCAGCTGAGACTAAACAGAGTCATGTGAACCCCAACTTAGATTATGATTTAGTTGAAGATCTAAAAAATTTAAAGGCTAACATTTCTGTTTATGAGTTATTAAAATTTTCGTTTCTGCTACAAAAAATGTTACAAAATATTGCAGAGAATGGAAAAAATGGTAGTTCAAGCAATTACAAGGTTGCTCAGAACAAAGTTCCTCAGAAGACTTCCGCTAAGAATAATCTTGATCCTCACGATAAAGGAAGCCTTCCTGTAAATAATGTAACAAACGTAGATAAATTAGCTTTAGAAACTGCGAGTAAAAAGCCACAAGCTTCCATACTTAATAGAAACATGCACAATTGTATGGTAGACTCAGGCGTGTCATCCAATGTGATGCCATGGTCTGTGTGTCAGAATATTAATGTTGAGGTTGAACCATCCACTCTAAAAATCATCCAACTTGATCGAACTAGTGTTAAGGTTATAAGAGAATTAAGGAATGTGCTTATAAGATTATCGTCTAACCCCAAAGTTCATCAA
The DNA here is from genome assembly GCA_010110895.2 of Picea sitchensis. Classification (NCBI taxonomy): domain Eukaryota; kingdom Viridiplantae; phylum Streptophyta; class Pinopsida; order Pinales; family Pinaceae; genus Picea; species Picea sitchensis. Next base: position 73,378 of record SNQJ01S0027043.1, on the reverse strand, counting down.
ATCATTGATATTATTGTTGTGGATATTCCAGAAGTGTATGGTCTATTTTTAAGCATGGACTGGTCGGAGCAGCTACACGGCTATTTCATGACAGATTGGTCTCAACTGTGGCTTTGAGAGAATGACAAGCCCAACAAAATCAAGGTAAATCGTGAACGCTACCTTAAGTTCATGGTCACAGATTTGAATGATACCAATGAACCATTTACACCTTCTGCTGATTCACCCGAAATACAAGGGATGGATACCTTTTTCGGCAATTTCATGGTCAAGGCTTCAGCTATCACCAACCCAGAACAACAGTCTGAAATTGTAGCATATGTGCAGCCAACAGCTTCTACACAATGGTCTCATGCACCCGATAAAAATTAAATTTGGTCTCTGTACTTTGACGGATCAACTTCCAAAGAAGGAGTAGGTGCAGGCTGCGTTATTATTGATCCCTCAGGTAACAAAACTTTGATTGCATGTAGGCTAGAATTTGAATGTACTAATAACACAACAAAATATGATGCTTTACTGCAAGATCTCAGAAAAGATTTAGACATGAGCATTCAAAACTTGACTGTCTCTGGCGATTCCGAAATCGTGGTTAGACAGGTAAGAGATTATATCCACTGTCTGTCTCCGCATCTTAAAAGCTACCAATCCGAGGTATGTAATTTAATGAATAAGTTTTCTTCTTTCAATATAAATTCTATTCCTAGATTGAATAATTCTGAAGTTGATCTATTAGCTAACTTAGCTTCCAAACTCTTTCCTGCAGAAGGCTTGTCTCCAGATGCATTCTCCGTCGAAATATTGTTCAGGCCATCCGTTCCCGACAACATCACGAATTGGAGAGTCTTCGACGACGATCAACAGATTATTAGCTTCCTGCATATGGAAGAAACTTTTCAAGGCACGGTGATTGACGAATGCACTCACGACGACAATTTGCATGATTTCATGGTAATACTAGATCCGAGAACTCCTGAATCTTCATCGGACATGGTAAATTCGATCCCTAAGTTTGTAGTTAGATTAGAGAAATTTTACGATTTTCAAGATAAATTCAAAAAATCGGTCAACTGCAAAACCAATAGTTCCTCGTTATCATATGAAAAAGTAAACTTAGGAACTGATGACAAACCATAGTGCATTAATTTAGGGGTGGGCTGTTCTGAACAAGAAAAAGTTGCATTTATTCAATTGTTTAAAGAATTTAAATATGTTTTTGCGTGGACGTATTATGACCTTAAAAATTTCGACCCTAACATCATACAACACGTCATTCCCATGAAACCCCAAACCTTTCCCTTTCAACAGAAGTTAAGAAAAATGCACCCTAAACTTGAATCGACCATTAAAAAAGAATTGAATAAACTCCTGAATGCTAAGATAATTTTCCCAGTTAGGCACACCTAATGGGTTTCTAACCTTGTCCCTGTCTGGAAGAAAAGTGGGGAAATCCGACTTTGTGTAGATTTCTGAAACATCAATAGAGCGTCTGATAAAGACAACTACCTTGTCCCACCCATGGAATACATCCTTCAACAGGTATCTAGTTCTGAGAGGCTATCCTTATTGGATGGTTTCTTAGGGTATAACCAAGTCCTGATGTCTCCTCCAGACCAAATTAAAACTACCTTCCGCACTCCATGGGGCACTTATGCTTACAGGAAAATGCCCTTTGGATTGATTAATGTCGTTGCCACTTTCCAGAGAGAGATGGACATCGCTTTCCGAGGCTTAATCAATCAATCCATCTTAGTTTACTTAGATGATGTTACTGTATTCTATAATAACAAAACCAATCATCTAGCTCATTTAAGAGTTGTTCTATAGCGATGTCGTAAATACGGCATTTCCTTGAATCCTAAAAAATCTATCTTCGCAGTAGAACAAGGCAAAATCTTAGGATTCATTGTGTCAAGAAAAGGGATGATTATCGACCCTGAAAGGAAACAAGTCATCTCGAAACTTCCTCCTCCCTAATCCAAAAAATCTATGTAGTCTTTCTTAGGCCAGATAAACTTCGTCAGGAGATTCATCCCCAATTTCTCTGAAATGGTTAGACCTTTACAGAATTTAATTAAGAAAGACGCACAATATCATTGGGGACCCTTAGAAAATCAAGATTTCAATTTGATAAAAAATCCCATAATAGACGCTCCTTCTCTCATGAGCCCCGACTTTACGCAAGTCTTCACGCTCTACACTTTTTCTTCTGACCGTTCCTACGTTGTCATCCTAACTCAAAAGAACCCTAAAAACAATGAAGTAACCTTTGCCTTTATGAGCTCTTCTTTCAAAGGTGTAGAACTTAATTACCCAGCGGTATATCAGCAAGCCTACGCTGTTTTCAAAGCAGTCAAACACTTCCAATCTTATCTTTTGAAATCTAGGATGAAAGTTATTGTCCCTTACCCAGCTGTCAGAAATCTGTTAGTGCAGAAAGATTTAGGTGAAAAGAGGGCGAATTGGGTTACCTCCCTACAGGAGTATGACATAGAAATTACCCTAGCTCAGATAGTGAGAGGCTAAGGGTTATGCAAGTTAGTTGCTGACTCAGCAGCAGGACAGCAAAAAGAAAACGATATGTCAAACCCAGGACAACACAATCAAAATGCAATCTTCTATGCACAAAACTCTGTTAGTCCATGGTATGACGATATTAAATTCTGTCTTGAACATGGGTCAGCCCCCCGTCACCTAGATCCCACTAAAAGAAGAGCGTTAAGATTAAAGTCTGCCTCCTTTCATTTGATTAATGGTGTTCTGTTTTGTCAAAATTTTGATGGAGTACTAATGCGTTGTCTTGAGAAAGACAAAGCAGAAAAAGTCTTACTAGAGTTGCATGCAGGAGAAGATGGTGGGAATTTTGGTGGTGACACCACCGCCCATAAAGTTTTGAGAGCCGATTATTACTAGCCCACACTTTTCATAGACGCCCATGCCTTGTGCCGCAAGTGTATTATTTGTCAAAAAGCGTCAAGGCCTTGGGGCCTTGATATTATAGGTCCAATTTTCAGCAGTGGGGCCTTGATATTATAGGTCCAATCAATCCGCCATCCTCACAACAGCATAATTTTATCATAACAGCGATAGATTACTTCACCAGGTGGTCTGAAGCTGCCGCCTTAAGAACTATGAATACCAGTCAGGTAATTGCCTTCTTAAATTCGAATATTATTACTCATTTTGGTATCCCTGACTGTCTAGTATTCGATAACGCCTCTCATTTTTCATCTCTTGAGATGAGCGAGTTCGCTCTAGAAAAGGGAATTAAATTGAAGTATTATTCTAGCTATTACCCTTAGGGAAATGGATTGGCAGAATCAACAAATAAGAATTTGATTAAAATTATCAAGAGAACGGTAGCTGAAAATCACAAAAACTAGCACAATGCACTGTTAAACGCAATTTGGTTTGATAGGGTAACATCAAAAACTGCTGTAGGTAACTCTCCCTTTTTTCTTGTCTATGGCAGCGAATCAATTCTGCCACCACATATCCTTCTTCCCTCACTACAGCTATCGCAGAAAATACAAGAAGAAGACTGTCCCCCTTTGGAAAACCGAATTAACGCTTTAATGAAACTAGAAGAGGTAAGAGCTCAATCTAAACGTAAGTTAGATCAGCATCAACTAGTGGTCAAAAGTTGGTTTGATGCCAACTCTGCCTCTGATAGGAACTTCGAAGTAGGTGACCTTGACTTGAAATGGGACAAACCGCATGAGGGGAAGGGAGAGCACACGGAATTTCAGAACTTATGGCTTGGGCCGTTTTTAATTGCTGAGAAATTGGGTCCCAGCTCTTTCCGGTTACATAATCTAGAGGGACAGCCTGACACCTATCCGGTGAATGGCCAAGCTCTGAAAAGATATTTCGCTTAATGACAACCCTGTGTATACTATGTACATATTTTTCTTTTGTTTGCTTTTCTTTTACTGTTTTGGTTTTGATTTTTTTCCTTGTACTTATCAGTTTGTATTTTTGGAAATACACATACCTGGAGGCTGAACTATTCAAACAAAGAAAACAGAAAATTCTTTCACTGAAATGACTGTTGAAAAATTGTCTAAACATCAACTATAATATAATTCTGAAATTTACATCTGTGTTGAACAAGGACTGTTGTTTGAAAGAAGTTAATTGATTTCGATCTATGAGTAAAGCCTGTCATGATCATCTATTATCTTCTTACGCTATCCCTATTCCTCAAGGGAATAACTCATAAGATGTCTCCCTGCTTTAGAAGGTTGGTTCTGTAAATAAATCATCTGTGGATCTTAATAAAGGACAGTTCTAAAAAATTCTGTTGAGGTCTGTAAAAAAACAAAATATGTCAAAAATATCATAATTTTCAACGTCACCCCGCTCAATTATATATCTTTAAAAACCAAATAAATCATAAAAGAGCTATGGGGAGTGCTTTTAAACTCGTCGGGATGTTGAACAGGTCTGCTGACACCGGGTAAATGCATGCATGATGCCAAGACAACTTCGTCGGGGTGTTGAACAGGCCTGCTGGTAGAGAAGCAATGTCGGGTATATGAAAATTCATAAGTATGAACTTTCTTTACCTTAAAATGTCCTTTATTATGATCTGGAACTTCTTGGCATGATACGGATATCAGAGTGGGTTAAATGGAAACCCTGTCGAGGCTATGGATGCCTGCTGGCAACAGTGGCTCTGTCAACAGTATTGGGGATTTTATCTTTAATATCGTGGCTCACTTGTCTTAAGATTGTTATCAGTTTTCATCCTTTAAACACTGCTGGAATATTTGATTACTGATGATGTTTAAACAATTTTCTTATTGTTTTTGAGTTAGAATTTTTCTCATTATCATAATCTGAATTTGTTCTTTTGGCAGAGATAACTGCTTCTACTAGTGTGTCGCCATTGTTGGCAGCTATTTTTCCTTTTTATCCTATCCTTATAAGCTTCCTACATAATTTTTTTGGAACCCTTGACTCTCATCACAATCTTTTGAATAAAACAACACTATTATTTTGCGCATTTGCAAACCTACCTTTTTTTCTCGTTTTCACGACTGCAAGCGTGAAAAATTTGATTTCGAAGTGACGTCAATGGAATTAAAATCGTCACTGGATTATTATGGTCACTCTTGTCTATGTGTTCATTGCATTTCCAATTCAATTATGGTCACACAGTTGGCAAGACACCAAAACCTTACTCATTTGTCATGTTTTTGTTGTTAATATGACTTCATTTTTATAAGACTGTGATGATATTTTAATCATTGATTTTATGGTGGTTTGATGTGCTTTGATCAAATTCCTTGGCGCATTTGGTTTCATGAAAACACATTGACATTGTGGTTAGACCCTCAGTGCAATCATTTCATACAACACATACTTGTTATGATCGAACCCTTGGTGCTGACTTCGAAACATTGTTTTGATTTTAAAACCATGCAAATGCTAATGCTTGTGCAAACACGCGAGTCGACTCATCATAGTTTTCAATGGTTGTTTTATTGACATTGCAATAGTGATTTGAATCACCATATGCATCGTTGGTTGTACAGTTGGATATGACTATTTTGCATGGGTTGATTTCATTCCACCACCCCCGCACATTTTGGCATTAATGCCTGCCTCCTATCCCAGGTTAACTCTGTTGGTTTCGGGGAAGTCTGTGAGATATTCGATCCTACGAATACCCTGTCCAAACCCTTGCCTATTCACCCAGCTCACTGTGTGCTCCCATCTATGGCACCTGTGGTGCACATAGAGCCAAATGGTAGCCAAACACTCTTGTTGTTCGACAATGCTCGTAAGGATTTGGAAAATAGTGGCTGGCTGGTGTTTATTCAAAGATTTGAGGGTTTCAACCTTTCGGTAGCCCAACAATTTGCCCTCACCTTTGATGGATGTAGGACTAAGGTCGGAGACATACAGCTTGAGATAAATGAGGAATTCCTAAGCTCAGCTACAAGACTACCAGCTACAGGGCAAAGGTGGTTTAAGAACTCCAAAGTGGACGAGGTGTCATGGCCGCTCCTATTCACATCAAGAAAGATTGATAGTTGTGATAGAGGTATGCTTGTCGTTGCCCTCAAATCGAGGTGGCATGACCTATTGGAAATTGTTAAGCAGTTTGTGACCTGCGAAGGTTGTTATGGTTTGGTATTTCTGTATCATCTTCGGTTATTTATGAATTTTATAGGCTACCCTTTGAATATGTCACATTGTCTCTTACGTATTCTTTACAAAATGTCCAAAAGATTTAAGTGTGAGAAGGTTGATAGCATCCTTTTTCATCACTTCTTGATCAAACTCATTATCTTCCACCATTTGAGCCTTCGTGGTGATTGTTGGCAAGCCTTCCTATCAAGGAATGGCTTTTCCACTACTGGGTCTGTCCAAGTGGACAAGGTTGTGGTTACTGAAACTCTGGTTGGACCATCCATGCCGCTTCATATCCTTCTACCCCCTGTCAAACCCTCGGATTTCCCCAACCTTGACCAAGCCGATACCATGGCCGAACGGTGTACTAAAGACAATACTAAGGCCGTCAAAAAGCCTGCGAGGAAGAAAGGAAAAGGTGATACTTCTGTCAACAGTAAGGGAAATAAGAACGCACGATGGATATCCAGATGTGCTAGGAACAAACCCAAGCAAAATGTTGACCAGAAGACAATAGTGCTGAGCGAGGACTCGGACTCTGAAATTGAACGTTTCTTGACTGAGGAATACCCCTATTCACATGGCCTGTGCTCTATGGAACCCTACGACTATGTTTCCAACTTACCTCCATGCCTCAAGAATGATCCTAAATTCCCAAGAATTAAGCTTCACAGCGACACCCCTGGTAACTTGAAAGAACCCTCGCCTGTAATGCCAAGGCCTAATCAATCACCATGTACCCAATGTAATTCCTGGCTTGAACATTATTACACCGATGTTCCCCTATTACAATCAAAGATTAAATCTTTAGAGGTACGAGTTACAGTTCTCTCAAAGGAGAAGGAAAGGCTACAAGCCAACGAAAAGAAACAAAAAACCACCGGTTCAATTGTTTTCAGAAACGTCGAGGCAACAACGACCTTTGTCAATTCAAAGTTAGCCTAATCGAATCATTTTTTTCCTACTGCCCAGGTATGTATTTCAACATCGATTTTGTTTTATGAGTTGGTTTGAATTAATATGACCGATTGGGGTTTGCTTTCAATTAGTCCTGTTTGTTTGTTTAGAATAAAAATGATTATGTTATATTCGGATTACTAAAAAATGATTTCGTTATGAATCATGTACAGTAGATTCATTTTGCTAAAATCAAATATAGCTATGATTTGGTTAAATGCAATTTTATGGTTCTCATTTTAGTATGACTGATTGGGTTTTCTTTCGTTTAGTTCTGTTCGAATAGATTCAAGAAACGATTTTGTTTTGTTTTCAATGATTATTTTCATTTTGGATTATGATTGCATTCAATCTGTACAGAATATTTGTTTGCTAAACTCGGACACAGCTACGTTTTGATTGATACGATTTTGCATTAGCATATCGATTGTGTCGGCCCAAAGTTAGTTCGATTCATTTCTTTTGGTTTGATTTTGAAACGATTCTGCGTGTTTGAATTAGCATTTTTTTTTTATGTATGCAGCGCATCAATATCAGAGATTGGTTTGATAAATACAATGTAATCTATTGATTCAAAAAAAAAACAACTATGTTAGTTTTGGATTTAAAAACAATTTTGTTAATTTATGAGTCAACATAAAATATTGTGTCTATATTAAATGAATATGAATGATTTGTTTGATCGATTATAGTTTGTGTCGATTGAAATTGATTCATGAAAATGATTTCATCGGTTTCGAATTGTTGAAACGATTCTGTCTGCTCCGAATTGGTAATAACAAGTGTTGAACAGATTGCATGTATCTCTGTTACCATTCGGTTAAACACGATTTTTGTTTGTTTCAAATTGGCATTAAGATTTGGTTACTTCTGGCATGAGCGATTTGCTTTGTGTTGATTTAATGATTAAAGATTTGGTTTAATAATTCGAATATATTTCTGTTAGTTTTGGATGGATTTAAAACGATTCTATTTTCAAATTAGACTAGCTACAGAATCGCAAGATTCTGTAGCTAGTCTTAAAATTTAGATTTTTGTTAATTTTATCAATAAAACATTATCTAAACTTGTGTATTATTGTCTACCCATAGGTACCTACGAATTTCATTGACAAATTGGACATGCTGTGGCAGTTTAGATATAGTTTTGTTTTAAGTTGTTAGTCATAGGCAGAAATAGAGAAGACTTGGGAGATTGTTCCCATACTTTTTGTAAATTGTTTTTGATAATTTCCACAGGGATGTTTTACCCTATGGTCTTTAAATACTTGTTATTTTTTGTAATGACCATCATCACTGTTGGGAGAAAAGGACTATGGATTTATGATGATACAGACTTGAATGGAAGTCGATCTTTTGTAACAGCTTTAGCTTTCAATTCATCATACTTTCGTTTAGGTTTTGTGCATTTTAATTTGTGATTAAGTCATTGACTACTTTAGATATCAGGACTTATTACAGGTTAATGTGTTGTGATTTAAATTCTATCCATGTCTTATGTATCTCATTTTTAGCATAGCAATTACTCTATTTCCATTTAATGAATAAAGGTTTATCTGCTTCATTAAATAAATTGTTTTTCTACAGATCTTCATATAGGGATTTATCTCAATGTGATGATTTGTAAATCATAAGATTGTTGTTGGTTTTATGTCTTGTTTGTTCTATTGTTTATATTCAAAAGAGGACTGTTGCTTCTTGTTTACGAGAAGACTGTGAAGAATCAGATGCAGGTTTCCTCCCATCGAATAGCTGAATCGAATATTGTGCACAGGACAAATAGGAAGCGTTATTACAGGTTAGTTTATTAGTGTTATTTCAGTAGTTTAGATAGATATATACAGTTCAGATTTATAGTTAGGATTATTATTTTAATTACTCAACTTATTTAGTTTTGTTTATTTCTCTTCTTTCACATAAAAGATATAAAAATTAAAAAACAATCGTTTTGCTGTCATGGGACAACTTACAAATAATTTTTGCAGGTTTTCATTTAAAATCTGTAATCTGTAAATATTGTACATTTGTAGTTGGATTTAATTCTGTTGATAATTGAAAATTTAATTTCATAGAATTATCATTGTATAGTATAGACAATAGACTGTATATATTTATTTCAGATTTCTTTATTAGTTTTCTTTAATTGTTGTTTTCATTTAGATTAGTTCCTTTAGTTAGTTTCTTTCATTTTCCTAGGACTTAGATCGGCAAACGGAGCTGCTAAACCCATCAGGGTGGATCATCCCAAATGACTTGGGTTATTTAGACAACCCCGGACCGGATCTACTCTTCCAGTTGGCAAGCGTTCATTTTCGCCCGTCAACAAATGGCGCTAGAAAGAGGGCCTGAAATTTATTAATGGCACGAGGCGGTCGTAAGACTCCTCCACCACCCAATCTCTCACCTATAGTGACAAGAAGTCATTCAAAGGACAACATCCCCCCTTAAATAGAAACCACATCAAACGACGATCTATGGATCACAGTTGAGCCATCAACCCCAAATCCTACAGGTGGTGATGTACAAGAGATCGTCCGACAATCTCTTTTAAGAACACATAGTGCCTTCGCCCGTTTAAGGCAACCAAATTGACCTTTGGACCAACCTTTAGATTTCTCTTATATCAGAGAACAACTTGGAGGCACTAACCTCACTTTGAACCCTACAGATCCAATCCTCACTCCTACTGCAGGAGGGATTGGAATACCACCCTCACCACCTCCATCAACTCCTTCTTCTACGGGAGAAGACTCTTCTGACGAAGGTAGTTCCCCTTCTCAGCCTTCCACACCGCCTACACCAATGGCCAACCAGAACAATCCTGCTAGACCTTGGCTCGACCAGGATGCTGTAGTCGTACCTGGGCCTCAACACCCCTTACCCAAACATCCGGAGAAGTGGCTTCCCAATTTTGACCCTGACTCAAAACAAATCGTCGAAGATCACATTAAAAAGTTTATTTTAGCCATAAGACTCCGTAATGTCGAGCACAAAGACGTATTCTGTGGGTTGTTCCCATACACTTTGGAGGGCAATGCCTCTACTTGGTACTTTTCCCAACAACCCCATACCATCGTGTCATGGGAGAAGTTTGAATCCTGCTTTCTGGAAAAGTTCGGAGACAATAAGTCCCCAGAAGTTCTAGTTATGGAGCTTTCTAGCTTAAGAATGAACCCAAAAGAAAAAATTAAATACTTTAATCAAATATTCTTAACACTAAAGAATCGAATCCCTACCGATTCCATGCCTGTCGAGAATCTTATTATAGCATACTATACTAAAGCCTTGCATCAAAGTATAGCCATTTGGGTAAAACGATCTAAGAAAGCCACATTGTTAGAAGCCTTCGAAGAAGCCAGACAGATTGAAAAAGACATCCTTAGTTTAAAATACACTACTAGCAATGAAACAGAGACTAGTTCATCTTCCAAAAAGAAGATCGAAATCCTCCCTAGACCTGCTCAAAATAAAACACAACCTGAAAGATTGGATTTAGAAAACTTAACTAAAGTCGTTCCAAAACTGTTAAATCAAGTTATAGATTTGAAAAGGACGATCGAAGAAGCCTCTGCGAGCAAAGGGCCTTACAAACCCCCGTTCAGGAAGCCTTTTCCCACCAACAGACCTAACCCAAATACTGAGGGCTTAAATCTAGAAAGTCTGCAATTTTCCCTTCAAACAATTATAGAAGCCCAGGATAACTTGATGCCTCCTGAGATTTCTGAGGAGGTAGTTGAACAAGAGACAGTTCAAGAGGAAGAATCTTCTCCGAACATTTTTGGACACTTCTCGGATAGCATTTTTCAAGCTAACTTCGAGACAGTACATCCCTACAATACTAGGAGTAAGACAGCAAACAAACCTTCTTCTGAAAACACTACGAATTTTCCCCCAAAGCAATCTAAACCAGTTGAGACTAAACAAATTCTTGTGAACCCCAACTTAGATTATGATTTAGTTGAAGATCTAAAAAAATTAAGGGCTAACATTTATGTTTATGAGTTATTAAAATTTCCGTTTCTGCTACAAAAAATGTTACAAAATATTGCAGAGAATGGAAAAAATGGTAATACAAGCTGTTACAAGGTTGCTCAGAACAAATTTCCTCAGAAGACTTCTGCTAAGAATAATCTTGATCCTCACGATAAAGGAAGCCTTCCTGTATATAATGTAACAAATGTAGATAAATTATCTTTAGAAACTGCGAGTAAAAAGCCACAAGCTTCCACACTTAGTACTCGCAGAAATGTACCCCCATTTTTGTTAACTTTCAAAATCTTTAATAGAAACCTGCACAATTGTATTGTAGACTTAGGGGCATCATCCAATGTGATGCCATGCTCTGTGTGTCAGAAGATTAATGCTGAGGTTGAACCATCCACTCTAAAACTCATCCAACTTGATCGAACTAATGTTAAGGTTATAGGCGAATTAAGGAATGTGCTTATAAGATTATCGTCTAACCCCAAAGTTCATCAAGTCATTGATATTATTGTTCTGGATATTCCAGAAGTGTATGGTCTATTTTTAAGCAGGGACTGGTTGGAGCAGCTACACGGCTATTTCACGACATATTGGTCTCACCTGTGGCTTCTAGAGAACGACAAGCCCAACAAAATCAAGGTAAATTGTGAACGCTACCTTAAGTTCATGGTCACAGATTTGAATGATACCAACGAACCATTTACACCTTCTGCTGATTCACCCGAAATACAAGGGATGGATAACTTTTTCGGTAATTTCATGGCCGAGGCTTCAACTATCACCAACCTAGAACAACAGTTCGAGATTGTAGCATATGTGCAGCCAACAACTTCTACACAATGGTCTCATGCACTCGATAAAAATCAAATTTGGTCTTTGTACTTTGACGGGTCAAAGTCCAAAGGAGCAGGTGCAGGTTGCGTTATTATTGATCCCTCAGGTAACAAAACTTTGATTGCATGTAGGCTAGAATTTGAATGTACTAATAACACAACAGAATATAAGGCTTTACTGCAAGGTCTCAGAAAAGATTTAGACATGAACATTCAAAACTTGACTATCTTTGGCGATTCCGAAATCATGGTTAGACAGGTAAGAGATTCTATCCACTGTCTGTCTCTGCATCTTAAAAGCTACCAATCCAAGGTATGGAATTTAATGAATAAGTTTTCTGCTTTCAATATAAATTCTATTCCTAGATTGAATAATTTTGAAGTTGATCTATTAGCTAACGTAGCTTCCAAAATCTTTCCTGCAGAAGGCTTGTCCCCAGATGCATTCTCCGTCGAACTGTTGTTCAGGCCATCTGTTCCCGACAACATCATGAATTTGAGAGTCTTCGACGATGATCAACAGATTATTAGCTTCCTACATCTGGAATAAACTTTTCAAGGCGTGGTGATTGACGAATGCACTCACGACGACAATTTGCATGATTTCACGGTAATACTAGATCCGAGAACTCCTGAATCTTCATCGGACATGGTAAATTCGATCCCTAAGTCTGTAGTTAGATTAGAGAAATTTTACGATTTTCAAGATAAATTCAAAAAATCGATCAACTGCAAAAACAATAGTTCCTCGTTATCATATGAAAAAGTAAACTTAGGCACTGATGACAAACCACACTGCATTAATTTAGGGGTGGGGTGTTCTGAACAAGAAAAAGTTGCATTTATTAAATTGTTTAAATAATTTAAAGATGTTTTTGCGTGGACGTATGACGACCTTAAAACTTTCGACCCTAACATCATACAACACGTCATTCCCATGAAACCCCAAACCTTTCCCTTTCAACAGAAGTTAAGAAAAATTCACCCTAAACTCGAACCGACCATTAAAAAAGAATTGAATAAACTCCTGAATGCTAAGATAATTTTCCCAGTTAGGCACACCCAATGGGTTTCTAACCTTGTCCCTGTCTGGAAGAAAAGTGGGGAAATTCGACTTTGTGTAGATTTTTGAAACCTTAATAGAGCGTCTGATAAAGACAACTACCCTATCCCACCCATGGAACAGATACTTCAATAGGTATCTAGTTCTGAGAGGCTATCCTTATTGGATGGTTTCTCAGGGTACAACCAAGTCCTGATGTCTCCTCCAGACCAACTTAAAACTACCTTCCGCACTCCATGGTGCACTTACGCTTACAGGAAAATTCCCTTTAGATTGATTAATGCCAGTGCCACTTTCCAGAGAGCGATGGACATCGCTTTCCGAGGCTTAATCAATCAATCCATCATAGTTTACTTAGATGATGTTACTGTATTCTCTAAAAACAAAACCGATCATGTAGCTCATTTAAGAGATTTTCTACAGCGATGTCATAAATACGGCATTTCCTTGAATCCTAAAAAATATATCTTCATAGTAGAACAAGGAAAACTCTTAGGATTCATTGTGTCAAGCAAAGGGATGATTATTGACCCTGAAAGGACACAATTCATCTCGAAACTTCCTCCTCCCTCATCCAAAAAATCTATGCAGTCTTTCTTAGGCCAGATAAACTTCGTCAGGAGATTCATCCCTAGTTTCTCCGAAATAGTCAGACCTTTACAGAATTTAATTAAGAAAGACGTACAATATCATTGGGGACCCTTAGAAAATCAAGCTTTCAATTCAATAAAAAAGGCCATAATAGACGCTCCTTCTCTCATGAGCCTCGACTTTTTGTAAAACTTCATGCTCTACACTTTTGCTTCTGACCGTTCCTACGCTGCCATCCTAACTCAAAAGAACCCTGAAAACAATGAAGTACCCATTGCCTTTATGAGCTCTGCTTTCAAAGGTGCAAAACTTAATTACCCAGTAGTAGATGAACAAGCCTACGCTGTTTTCAAAGAAGTCAAACACTTCCGATCTTATCTTTTGAAATCTAGGACAAAATTTATTGTCCATTACCCTGCCGTCAGGAATCTGTTAGTGCAGAAAGAGTTAGGTGAAAAGAGGGAGAACTGGGTTACCTCCCTACAGGAGTATGACATAGAAATTACCCCAGCTCAAATAGTGAGAGGCCAAGGGTTATGCAAGTTAGTTGTTGACTTAGCAGCAGGAAAACAAAAAGAAAACGATATGTCAAACCCAGAACAACACAATCAAAATGCAATCTGCTATGCTCAAAACTCTGTCAGTCCATGGTATGACGATATTAAATTCTGTCTTGAACATGGGTCAGCCCCCCGTCACCTGGATCCCACTAAAAGAAGAGCGTTAAGATTAAAGTCTGCCTCCTTTCATTTGATTAATGGTGTTCTGTTTCATCAAAATTTTGATGGAGTACTAATGCGCTGTCTTGAGAAAGACGAAGCAGAAAAAGTCTTACTAGAGTTGCATGCAGGAGAAGCTGGTGGGCATTTTGGTGGTGACACCACCGCCCATAAAGTTTTGAGAGCCGATTATTACTGGACCACACTTTTCAGAGATGCCCATGCCTTGTGCCGCAAGTGTATTATTTGTCAAAAAACGTCAGGGCGCATACAGAAACCAGCCTTTCCTTTGTAGCCTGTTTCAGTAGACTACCCTTTTCAGCAGTGGGGCCTTGATATTATAGGTCCAATCAATCTTCCATCCTCACAGCAACATAATTTTATCATAACAACCATAGATTACTTCACCAGGTGGTCTGAAGTTGTCGCCTTGAGAACTATGAATACCAGTCAGGTAATTGCCTTCTTAAATTCGAATATTATTACTCATTTTGGTATCCTTGACTGTCTAGTATTTGATAACGCCTCTTATTTTTGATCTCTTGAGATGAGCGAGTTCCCTCTAGAAAAGGGAATTAAATTGAAGTATTATGCTAGTTATTACCCTCAGGGCAATGGATTGGTAGAATCAACAAATAAGAATTTGATTAAAATTATCAAGAGAACGGTAGTTGAAAATCACAAAAACTAGCACAATGCATTGTTAAACGCAATTTAGGCTGATAGGGTAACACCAAAAACTGTTGTAGGTAACTCTCCCTTTTTTCTCGTCTATGGAAGAGAAGCAATTCTGCCACCACATATCCTTCTTCCCTCACTACAACTATCGCAGAAAATACAAGAAGAAGACTGTCCCCCTTTGGAAAACCGAATTAACGCTTTAATGAAACTAGAAGAGGTAAGAGCTCAAGCTAAACGTAAGTTAGATCAGCATCAACTAGTGGTCAAAAGTTGGTTTGATGCCAACTCTGCCTCTGATAGGAACTTCGAAGTAGGTGGCCTTGTCTTGAAATGGGACAAACCGCATGAGGGGAAGGGAGAGCACATGAAATTTTAGAACTTATTGCTTGGACCATTTTTAATTGCTAAGAAATTGGGTCCCAACTCTTTCCGATTACAGAATCTAGGGGGACAGCCTGAAACCTATCCGGTGAATGGCCAAGCTCTGAAAAGATATTTCGCTTGATGACAACCCTGTGTATACTGTGTACATATTTTTCTTTTGTTTGCTTTTCTTTTACTGTTTTGGTTTTGATATTTTTCCTTGTACTTATCAGTTTGTATTTTTGGAAATACACATACCTGGAGGCTGAACTATTCAGACAAAGAAAACAAAAAATTCTTTCACTGAAATGACTGTTGAAAAATTGTCTAAACATCAACTATAATATACTTCTGAAATTTACATCTGTGTTGAACAAGGACTGTTGTTTGAAAGAATTTAATTGATTTCGATCTATGAGTAAAGCCTGTCACGATCATCTATTATCTTCTTACGCTATCCCTATTCCTTAAGGGAATAACTCAGAAGATGTCACCCTGCTTTAGAAGGTTGGTTCTGTAAATAAATCATCTCTAGATCTTAATAAAGGACAGTTCTAAAAAATTCTGTTGAGATCTGTAAAAAAAAAAATATGTCAAAAATATCATAATTTTCAGCGTCACCCCACTCAATTATATATCTTTAAAAACCAAATAAATCATAAAAGAGCTGTGGGGAGTGATTGTAAACCCGCCGGGATGCTGAACAGGTCTGCTAGCAGTGGGTAAAAGCATGCATGATGCCAAGACAACTTCGTCGGGGTGCTGAACAGGCCTGCTGGCAGCGAAGCAATGTCAAGTATATGAAAATTCATAAGTATGAAATTTCTTGACCTTAAAATGTCTTTTATTCTGATCTGGAACTTCTTGGCACGATACAGATATCAGAGTGGGTTAAATGGCAACCCTGTCGAGGCTATGGACTCCTGCTGGCAGTAGTGGCTCTGTCAACAGTATTGGGGATTTTATCTTTAATATCGTGGCTCGCTTGTCTTAAGATTGTTATCAGTTTTCATCCTTTAAACACTGCTGGAATATTTGATTACTGATGATGTTTAAACAATTTTCTTGTTGTTTTTGAGTTAGAATTTTTCTCATTATCATAATCTGAATTTGTTCTTTTGGCAGAGATAATTGCTTCTACCAGTGTGTCACCATTGTTGGCAGCTATTTCACCTTTTTATCCCATCCTTATAAGCTGCCTACATAAGTGTTTTGGAACCCTTGATTCTCATCACAATATTTTGAATAAAACAACACTATTATTTTGCGCATTCGCAAACCTACCTTTTGTTCTCATTTTCACGACTGCAAGTGTGAAAACTTTGATTTTGAAGTCACGTCAATGGAATTAAAATCGTCACTGGATTATTATGGTCACTCTTGTCTATGTGTTCATTGCATTTCCAATTCAATTATGGTCACACAGTTGGCAAGACACCAAAACCTTACTCATTTGGCATTTTTTTGTTGTTAATATGACTTCATTTTTATAAGACTGTGATGATATTTTAATCATTGATTTTATGGTGGTTTGATGTGCTTTGATCAAATTCCTTGGCGCATTTGGTTTCATGAAAAAACATTGACATTGTGGTTAGACCCTCGATGAAATCATTTCATACAACACATACTTATTATGATCGAACCCTTGGTGTTGACTTCGAAACATTGTTTTGATTTTAAAACCATGCAAATGCTAATGCTTGTGCAAACACGCGAGTCGACTCATCATAGTTTTAAATGGTTCTTTTATTGACATTGAAATAGTGATTTGAATCACCATATGCCTCGTCGGTTGTACAGTTGGATATGACTGTTTTGCATGGGTTGATTTCGTTCCACCACCCCCGCACATTTTGGCATTAATGCCTGCCTCCTATCTCGAGTTAACTCTTTTGGTTTCGAGGAAGTATGTGAGCTATTCGATCCTGTGAATACCCTATCCAAACCCTTGCCTATTCACCTGGCTCACTGTGTGCTCACATCTATGGTACCTGTGGTGCGCATAGAGCCAAATGGTAGCCAAACACTCTTGCTATTCGACAATGCTTGTAAGGATTTGGAAAATAGTGGTTGGCTGGTGTTTATTCAAATATTTGAGGGTTTCAACCTTTCGGTAGCCCAACAATTCGCCCTCACCTTCGACGGATGCAGGGCTAAGGTCGGAGACATTCATCTCGAGATAAATGAGGAATTCCTAAGCTCAGTGACAGGACTACCAGCTACAGGGAAAAGGTGGTTTAAGAACTCCAAAGTGGACGAGGTGCTATGGCCACTCCTATTCACATCAAGAAAGATTGATAGTTGTGATAGAGGTATGCCTGTCGCTGCCCTCAAACCCAGGTGGCATGACCTCTTGGCAATTGTTAAGCAGTTTGTGACCTGCGAAGGTCGTTATGGTTTGGTATTTTTGTATCATCTTTGGTTATTGAGGAATTTTATAGGCTACCCTTTGAATATGCCACATTATCTCTTACATATTCTTTACAAAATGTCCAAACGATTTAAGCGTGAGAAGGCTGATAGCAGCCTTTTTCATCACTGCTTGATCAAACTCATTATCATCCACCATTTGAGCCTTCGTGGTTGTTGTTGGCAAGCCATCCTATCAAGGAATGGCTTTGCCACTCTCAAGTCTATCCAAGTGGACAAGGTTGTGGTTACTAAAACTCTGGTTGGACCAGCCGTGTCGCTTCATATCCTTCTACCCCTTGTCAAACCCTCAGACTACCCCAACCTTGACCTACCCGATACCATGGCCGACCCATGTAATAAAGACAATACTAAGGCTGTCAAAATGCCTGTGAGGAAGAAAGGAAAAGGTGATATTGTTGTCAACAGTAAGGGAAAGAAGAACGCACAATGGATATCCAGATGTGCTAGGAACAAACCCAAGCAAAATGTTGACCAGAAGCCAATAGTGTTGAGCGAGGAATCGGACTTTGAAATTGAATGTTTCTTGACTGAGGAATACCCCTATTCGCATGGTCTGTTCTCTATGGAACCCTACGTCTATGTTTCCAACTTACCTCCATTCCTCAAGAACGATCCTAAATTCCTGGGAATTAATCTTCACAACGACACCCCTGGTAACTTGAAAGAACCCTCGCCTATAATGCCAAGGCCCAATCAATCACCATGTACCCAATGCAATTCTTGGCTTGAACATTATTACATCGACGTTCCCCTATTGCAATCAAAGATTAAATATTTAGAGGAGCGAGTTACAGTGATGTCAAAGGAGAACAACAGGCTACAAGCCAGCGAAAAGAAACAAAAAACCACCGGTTCAATTGTTTTCAAAAACGTCGAGGCAACAATGGCCTTTGTCAATTCAAAGTTTTCCTAATCGAATCATTTTTTTCCTACTGCCCAGGTATGTATTTCAACATCGATTTTGTTTTATGAGTTGGTTTGAATTAATATGACCGATTCGGGTTTGCTTTCGATTAGTCCTGTTTGTTTGTTTAGATTCAAAATGATTCTGTTATATTCAGATTACTAAAAACGATTTCGTTATGAATCATGTACAGTAGATTCATTTTTCTAAAATCAAATATAGCTATGATTTGGTTAAATGCGATTTTATGGTTCTCAGTTTAGTATGACCGATTGGGTTTGCTTTCGTTTAGTTCTGTTCGAATAGATTCAAGAAACGATTTTGTTTTGTTTTGAATGATTATTTTCATTTTGGATTATGATTGCATTCGATCTGTACAAAAGATTTGTTTACTAAACTCGAACACAACTACCTTTTGATTCATACGATTTTGCATTAGCATATCGATTGTGTCGGCCTAAAGTTAGTTCGATTCATTTCTTTTGGTTTGATTTTGAAACGATTATGTGTGTTTGAATTAGCATCTTTTTTATGTATGCAACACATCAATATCAAAGATTGGTTTGATAAATACAATGTAATCTATTGATTCAAAAAAAAAAAAA
>SNQJ01S0027043.1:10888-35200 GCA_010110895.2 Picea sitchensis | reverse complement strand
ATGAAGGTTTTGAAAAAAAAAAAAAAAAATTGTAATAAGGAAAAACTAGAAGGTAGCATGTGTGAGGGATATTCAATGCAAGAGGCCATAAGATTTTGCACGGAATATATGAAGTATTTTAGTAATGTCAATCGACGTGCATGGGATGATGATGAAGACGAAATAGTTGAAGGTGGAGTATTAGAAGGAAATGGACGTCACTTCAAGCTATAATATGAGGACATAAATGTGATACATGCCCATGTTCTTCAAAACACATCCTCATTTGATAAGTGGAAAAGGTGAAGTATTATTTACATGATAATTTATTTATTTATTTTCATCTAATATTTAAATTATAATCATTCTTACTATATTGTATGTTCATATTTTATGTAGAAAATATGAAGAAGAGATTCGAATAGGGATGTGTCCATATAGTCGAAACTGTACACTTGAGGATTTGAATATTGGAGATGGTTATTTTCCAAAATTTGATGTTTGGATTGAAGATGCAATTAATGATGCACGACAAGAAGGTCAAGATATAACCATCAAGGAAATTTACCTTTCAAGACCTCCAAATATATCAGTTACTTCTTCCAGTGGGATGTGGGCCTACGGTAGTCATTTAAGAGTGGAAGAAAAGGACAAAGGAAAGGAAAATTGTGATTGTATTGTTAGTGTCGAATTTCATCATGACATTGAAAAGAAACTTTATGTTGAATTCATACAAGAAATTATTCAAGTTGATTATGGTGATATTAGTCTCATATTATTAAAATGTAAATGGATCAAACCATCTTCAATACAACGTGATCAATATGGATTTGTACATGTAAATACACATCAAATTTTATCAAATATTGATGAGCCATACGTTTCCCCTATTCAAATTACCCAGTCATTTCTAATTGGTGATGTAAAAAGCCCAGGATGGTCATATGTCATTCAAGTAGAGTCTTGTTCGAAAAGGAAATTCATGGAATATGTTGATATAATGGTCGATGGGCAATGCAATAGTTTACAAGAAACGTTGGAAGAAGATGTTGAAGATGACAATAGAGTTGTATTTGAAGAAGAAACTTTGATTCCGAATGAAGAGAATGAAATAGAGAATGTAATGCATGGTCGGGAATATCTTTTGTACGAGGACAATGAATAAAATCAAGTAGATGCATACACAAGTGATCACAATTGTGATCTTGATGGAAATGCAAATATGCATCACGATGATGATTTGTCATCTTAAATTTATGGGATAAATTTTCACTATGCAAATTGGATTTTATTGTTTTGGCCATGGGATTAGCCAATGGTTGTACTAAAATTTGTATGGATTTTATTGTTTTAGCCATGGGATTAGCCAAACAATACTTGTTTTCAATACTGTGCAATGTTTCAAATATGCTTGGATTATGTTCCTTACTATCAAATTCTGACTGAGAAATGCTATCAATGGATGTCTTTGAGTTTCAGTGGTAACAAAAGATGGAAGAATGCTTTGACTGTATGCTATCATGATGGACAAACATACATATAGGTTGTATTAAACAACAAATTTAGATACAATATGTGGTCATATATTGTGGAATGCAAGTTTTTTATAAATGTTATAATGAGATTCAAATGTGCATGTCCAATTCACAAACTATGAAATTGACTATGTTGCATATTGACCTTCATATCATTGTTATAATAAAAGTGCACTATGCCAATCTCAAATGATCGCAAACATGTATACATTGTATAGAACCATATGATATTCAAGGAAAGATGGTCTAGTCATTCTTATTAATCATAATACATTATTATACAATCGAGATATTTTATAGTCTTTGTTTTTCCATGCACTAATGATTTTTATGGGAAATCTTGGACATGAAGGAAATGAAGAATAAGGGATTGAAACATAAAAGTGGCCCAAGAAATGTTGAAAATGTTGTAGAATATGAACATGTTCACAATGAACACATTGCAAGAAATGAAGAATATCTATCATCTCTTGGTTTGACTGCAAATAAGTAAGTAGTTATTCTTTGTATATCCTTTTCACTTCTATGCATATTTCATGAAAGTTATATATAATCTATTTCATGACGTAGCCTATATATTCTTTTGATTCTCATTTGATAAGTTTTTTGTTTTATAGGGAAAAGTTGGATTCTAGAGAAAAACAGAAGAACCAAAAGGCAAGCAAAGGCACATCACATTCATCTCTTGGTGTGGAAAATACGTAAGTAGTTATTCCTCGTACCTTTCACTTCTATGCATATTTTATGATAGTAGTGTATAATATATTTGACGATTTAGGCCATCTATGCTTTCGATTCTAATTTGATAAAAAAAATATTTTATAGGGAAAATTTGGATTCTACACAAAATGAGCAGCAACAAAAGGCAAACAAAGACACATTGTTTCTAGATTGTAGAAGACTACGCCTTGGTGGATCAATTCATTGAGATTATGCTAACATACTATTGATCAACTTCCTAATATATCACATGATCATCTCCAAGATAGTATTTAAAAAATGGTATATTCTGGAGAAGTAGATTTGGGAGAATTTTATTTCAAATTAAAACAAAGATTTGAAGGAACATGTTAGTGTATTGGTGCAGAGATATCTAGTGCCACACCTAATGTGGACAATGAGGAACCAATGGGGTCTTCATATTCCATGAAAAAAACACATGTTGTGTCCACGAGTTTGGCATCAATCGGTATTGATTTTGAAGATGTATCACCTTTGGTCAAAAGACAAATAATTAGTCAAGGCTTGTATAGGAGCACATAAAGGGAAGCCAAAGAAAGAAAATCAAAAGGTAAGAAAGCTTGTTTGGTTGATGTAAAATATGGTGTACCTACTGGACCAAATGCTTCAAGGTGGGCCTCAAAGTTGGGCATGAGAATAAGGTCATATTTGGATGTCACCAAAGTCAATTTTGCAGATAAAGATCCAAGAAATGTGGATCGAGTGATCCAACAAATGGAATATTACTTTGAGACTATTGGTGGAAGTATTTCCACCAAATATTACAAGAACAGAATGAGAAAATTGATTAATAATTTTAGGTACACATGTAGAAAATTAATTTTGGATGGAAAAGATAGGGACTGCAGCTTGACTCCCAAACAATGGGAAGATTTGAAGGAAAGTATGAGTGTTGAAGGATGGTTGGAAAAGAGTAAAAGTGCAAGGAAAGAAAGAGATAATGTGAGGACTTGAATTATTATCGGTCGAGGTGGGTTGTGAGACAAAGAACACATGTTTGTAAGTACATGGATTTTTTGTTGAATACATTATGTATGGATCTTTTGTGAGTATATTTGTAAGTACACTGTGTTATGCATTTTGATTTGTCTATATATCCAACTAATTGTGTGTTGACAATTTTTTGTAGGTTCATGAAGCTAATAGAGAACCATATGTGGGTGAAATGGTTGAATATGTAAAGGCAGACTTAGAAAATTCTAAACATAAACATATGCCAAAAAATCCAATTGGAAAATCATCGCCATGTATTTTAGTCCAGGAAAGCCAAATTGTAACCACATCTGGTGTTGAAAACCATAGTTCAGATTATAAACATGCAATGGAATGCATAAGTGGGTTGGAAAAGAGAATGTCAATCATAGCCTACTCCCTTGAATCTCTTCTTGTTGTAGGTAAAAAAAAGGGATTTCAAAGTGACTTAGATGAGGTAAGCTAATTATCATTCCCCTACAAACATTTCTTCACTTGAATTTTAAATTTGTTGATGTTTTGGTTCCATTTTCATTCACTCACGAAGCCTCTTTTTTTTTAAATTGCAATTCTTATCTATCACAGGAACAAACTATAAATTTGGGTGGTGAAAGAATTCAAAAAGACTCGAAAAAGGTTCATGAACATGCAAAGGTATGTACTAAATCAATAGCGGTTTATGTGGATATCTACAAGCCCTATAGGCTGCTATTATAGTGTTATATTTAATTTGTGCATGATGAAATCACATGCAAGATAATATAATTAAAGGAAAAATTGCAGTCTCGGAAATTCGAAAAGACTACAACATTGATGAGCTTCAACATTTCCGATCAGTGCCAAATTATGTTGGTGTTTCAAATATTGCCTCTGTGAATGCATATAATTTTGTTATATCAATAACTATGCATGTTTTTGGAATTTAGTTGTAATAGTTTTTTTCTTATATTTATGTATATGTTTTTTGTTTTTGACGGTGCCCATCAACTCCAGTAGGGCATGAATTATTCAAGGTAGGTGAGAAAGTGAACATATTAGATCCATATAACAGTGCTATTGCTGGCACTGGATACATTCAATCACTTGCTGTGATCCATGGAGTGCCACTTGGTTCGGAATATGAAGATGTATGTGTCATAAATGTCACAAGTAGCATCCCCCTTGCATATGAATATAAAATTGATGTATATGAATGTTTGAAGCAGACAGAAAGGAGTTTCATTCGGTGGAAAAATAAGTATTTGAAAAAATCATTGATCTAGATGATTTTCATGTTCTTGCTGCAAAGATTGATATATTGTAGATGTTCATGTTGTTGAGACTCGAGAGTCGAGAGACGAAGACCTTTTTTATTTCCTTGCAAACTAATATCACTTCTTAGTTACATTCCATTTCAAGAATAAATTGTAATATTTGGCATATCCTCAACTCAAAAAATTTGGATTCACTGTACAACTTTGTTTAGTGCAAACTTTTTTTTATGTTGAGTACAGTAGGTTTAGGTAGATGCTTTTATATTTTTAAATTTTAATGTAGTTAGAACCCATCTTAACAATTTTTTGGTACTCTTTGGCTTTCAATTTGTTGTGAATGTTTCCTTCCTTCTCTTGTAATTGAAGAGAAGCTTCTACATTTTTTCTGCATTACTAAGATATTGAATTTTCTCTGAAAATTTGGGGAACGCTTGTTTTGTATTTGACACAAGTTTATATTTCTAAAATATGAATATAGGTTATTTACTATGGAAGTGGTTTTATCCACTTGGAAAAGGATTTATATATATATGAAGAACTGGGAAAACGCATGTTAACTGGACAATAATGAGTTGAAATCTACGTATGTAACATGAAGCTCTGAGTTAATAATAAAAATCTATTATTAGTATTTCGTGTTAGAGGTGTTAATTTGTTATGGAGTGATCTGAAGTAGCCTATTTCCATGGAAGCCAGGCCCCCCTATCAGGAAGCAGTGTTATAGATGTAAATAGGAGATCTAGAGTGTGTTTTCATTTCATCTATAACCAATTTGATTTATGTGACATCATCTATTTTCCCAACAAGCTTAGTGTGAGTTATTCTATAGTTTCCAATAATGATTAATTGAAGTTCATTGAATTCATTTGTTAAATCATCTTGTTATTTCATATTTGGTATTTTTAGCACAAGGAGTCACCCTTATATTGCTAATAGGGTAAGCCCAATACCCATTTGAATATTAAGAGTAAATGAATAGATTTTAAACTTGATAATGGATCAAACTGATATGATTTGAGACCAACTCCAATACATTAAATGAACATAAACTATGCTCTAGAAAAGAGGGCTAAAGAAACCTCCAATCAACATATATTTTACTAAAAATGAACAGAAGAAAGTGTAGAGGAACACTAAAATAAATTAGACAATCTCACTTCCATCTCAATTGACTCACTTTTTGATGAACTTTCATAAACTAGGAGCTTTGTAATTCAGAAATACATAATACTTAAATGGAGAAACTTCACAAGAGTATGCATCAAATATTTTGTTGCACATTCCTGTAAACTAAACTATAAATGAATCATTCATGAACAACACTCCATTAAAGTAGAAGGTAAAAGAACATATGGAGAAGAACACAAGTTGATTTTCAATTGCATATAGAATCCTCAAATCCAGTTACAGGGAGTATGAAACTTCAAAAATTAAGACAAGAGTATTAGCCTTAGTTTCTATCACTTGAACCCCTCTGTCATATCACAATCTTGAATATATAGCCTATCTGTAACTACACCTCTTAGGAATTCGATATCAATCAGTTACATAGGATTTCCTTCATCCCGGGAGTTCATTGCAAAAGGTTACAACAAAAAGCATAACTAACTCTTAATTTCTAGGGTCTTGTCTAGGCTAGTTAATGCATACAAAACACATCAAGCTACATGATCTGATGATGGAACACTTGTCCCTCTCATCCACCTAAATCTTTGGAGGAGTTTTGTTTTAGCTGGAAATCAAATGCACACTGGTTCTAACTGACTGTACATTTTTGCAGCAAACCTGTGGATATTCGTTGTGAAATCTTTGTTTCCGGTGTTTTCGTAGTGTTCTAGTAGAAACTCGCCGCAAAATCTTTATTTTCGACTAATTTGAATTTTGAAGCTTGATTTTGTTGTGTGAAACCTCAACATGTCAATCCTAAGACATGAGCAGTCTCCAAAATTGAGACCTTCTTTGAATGTTTTTTGTGAGTCTCTGAATTATTTGATTGTTGCTTGTACCAACAGGTCTAGGTTCTTCTTTGCATCTTCTTCACTTATTTGTTGTAGCCTTCCTTTCAATGACATGTTCTCTACCTGTAGACCCTATTATTCATGTACATATTCTTGAATTTCCTCTGTAGGGGAAGGGATCTTCTAACCATGTTCCTACTCTTGTCAAGGGCTTCCTCACAAGAGTCCATGTGCTATGCTATTCTAGTCTTCATTTGTTTGTTCTCCTCTCTTAATTGAACAATTAGAGCTTGTGCTTCCTTCAGCTTCTTCCTGAGCATATTAACTCTCAAATCAATTTCTTCTGATTGTGGTTGATCTTCAATACTCTTTTCAGCTTCATGGAGAACATGCGCCTTAGCTGGACCTTCCTCCATAGGAACTAACTCTTTTGATATTGACCTAGTCATGGGTCTTCTATGTTTCACCATTTCTGAAACTGGAGGAGTGAAAACCAACTTATTTCATCTCATCTTACTCTTCTTTTCGTTAGAAGGCTCTACAACATCCTCAAATATTTCTATGCTCTGATCCAACGATTCTTCAACCTTCTCCCTTTTCCTTTTTGATTTACTAGATGTTGTATGAGCTATATTCTCACTTGAAGAAGGGGTTTTCCTTTTTTCCTGTGGACTACTATTGATGTTTTCATTAAACCCTACTGAAGAAAAGAAGGTGACCCAATATCCATTTGTTTTTCTAAGTTCTTTTAGAACTAAAAGTTTGATGAGGACAGAGTGGAAGATACTATGTTCAACTCGTTTAGACCTTTCATGAACCTTGTCTGACATATTTCCCAAAATCCTATAAATATAAAAAAGGTAGATTGAGGGATTTCTTACCATTGAAGTGCATAAGATGCATGACTTGGTATTGATAAACCATGTTGAAGCATCCCTCACAGGTAAAATAGCATTGGATTACATGCAACAACATGTCAAAATGATCCAACATATAATTCCTTGGTACCCCAGTTGATAGATTTTAATTATGATGCTCTGGCTTGAAGTAATCATTACAATAGGTGGAGTCTAGAGCCATCCCTTTGAACCATTTATCTCCTTGCATAGGTATCCCGATAGTTATTGCAATGGTGTCTTTGGAAACCTGGAAATCCAATGGTATGATCTTTGTCTTAACCCCATCAAAGTTTAAATAGAATCATTTAGCCACCTCCATGTGTTATCCTTGCAATCTCTCACAGAAAGTCATACATCCAGCTCTCTGAAATAATTATATGAAGGTTGGATCTGAGTCTAACAGTTGCAAACCTTGGGGTTCAAGTCTGACTATCTCACCTCCTTTATTACTCTTCTTCCAGGTTCCATGAATGTTGGTGAATATCAAAGGATAATGGTGATTTTCAGCAATGAACAGAACTCTGGCAACACCCAATTTGTAGCATACAAAGTTTTAGCAGCGAACCTGTTTGGCAGCGTACAGAGCTTTGGTAGCGCAAATTTGCAGCTACCGAGATTTTTCAGCGTTCTATTTGAAAATTAAAAAACATATATGATATAACCTAGGACTCAAACGACTCATTATGACTTGCAATTACATGACTCTTAACACGAAAATTACATAGAATCCAATGCTCAAACTAATGATTACAATGCATCGTGACCGAAATGCATCAATCCAAGTAGTTCATTCATCATTTGATCACAATTAAAAATCTATAGCCACCTTAGCAATTGTTTTATACAACCTCAAAAGTGATATGACTACTTCCTCCACGACCTGGCCGGTCTCCATGGGTAAGTTTGACAGTTATTCTCTCCACTCTAGACTTATTCAATTGTTGATTACAGTGTGGAAAGCATCGAATATCAAGGGTACCTCAACTCTATAAACACGGGGACAAGTAATCAATTCAGTTGGGGGGGGATAAGAGTCAATCTAGTGCCAACCTCCTATCCCATTTTCGATAATGAATGAAATAAAATTGTTGAAGATCATAATTAAATACAGTATTTTTTTAAAAGTCCATGATCAGAAGAGAAGGGTTTTTTCCCCGTACACAATGTCACTTCGAAAGACATGTTGCATATCTTATAAAAACCTGATACAAATAATTACTTTGCCATCATGTTTCACCTTAAATAAACATCATTTCACCTTACAAATCCTTCGTGTATACCTCTAGCCTCATTGTAAATTGCATCCCACTGATACAAATCATCATCCCGCCATCTTATTTCACCTTACAAATCCTTTGTTGTATACCTTGAACCTTGTAAATCACATCCCACTTTGAATTTGAATGAAACCCTTATTTTCTTGTGTCGTTGTAAAATGCATAATTGGTTGTGGAAGATATGGGAGGACCACTAGTCCGAAGTGATCCCAACAATATAGTGGATGTGTATGAGCATGAGGGGGTTGCAGAAATCTTCAGGGAGTCTGGGTGGTTAGATTACTTCATGCATCTTTGGGGGTTAGATGAGAGCATTGCTTTAGAATTTGCAATGACGCTACAAAACCATAATGCAATAGTCTGAGGAATAAAAATTACAGTCAGTGTATCAATTATAGCAAAGGTTATAGGATTTCCTGAAGATGGATAGTTATGGTTTCAGAGATGAAGTTCCTCTGTAGCATTGAGGGAATATTTTACAAGAGGAACTAGTGAGGAATTTGTCGGGAGTGATAAGGGTGTCTTAAGGAGTTCTCTAATTGAACCATGGAGGCATGTAGCATATATTGTCCAAAACATTTTGACATGCGAAGGGAGGTACCAACTATTGTTTGGGTACCATTTTTGGCTTCTGATTCATCTCGGACATCATCAGTATGTGAATTTCCCTTATTTCCTTTTTCATTCACTGAAATTAATGAGTAATAAAGATAAAGGAAGTCCTAGACTGGAGAATAGTGTCACAAATCATGGCCTTATTAAACTAATTGTGATGAAATCATTAATGAACACCAAATGGACTTGGATAACCCTCATAGAGGGTATCAATGAAGAACTGGAAGAGACAGAAAATGTAGATGGAGAAATTAAAAATATATAGCACAGTGATAAGCCTTTTGAGAAAATTCATGATGAAGTTGGTCCCTCTCAACCTAGGAGAAAGTCACAAATAATGAAAAAGGGAACTATTGAGAATCCTTCTCAAAGGAGGATGAAGAAAATATGGTTAGATAAAAGAAGTGAGGAAGAGATGTCAGAAGAGGAAATGATGTAGGAGGAAGATAAACTAGAGTGTATCCCTAAAAAAAGAGGAAATTTCTCCCATACAACAAAAGAAGAAATCAATATTTCCTAATAAAAAGCCTCAATTTGCCTTGGCATACTATAGGAAATTGTTTCCAACAATGAAGCACTTAAACAAAAAATTGGCCATGGAAAATCACAAGTTAAAGCAAGAAATTAAAGAACTTAAGGAGAAATTAGAGGACCAACAGAAGCAGGAAGGATTGCAATATTTCCTAGAAGCTACTGAGGGAAAGTCAAATCAAGAGGAAGATCAATAGCATCATACAGTAGCAATAGAAATGGGCATAGAAGCATATCCATTTGAACCCAATGAATAAAGTGATGATAGGGAACAAAGGGTGAAGCAATTAGAAGCACATGTTGAATACTTCAAGAAACATATAGACAAATTGACTCGAGAGCGTGAAGTTGTAGCTCCACAAAGAGAAGATGATCAGATGTAGATCAAGAACTTGGGTTTAGAGATTCAGAATCTTAATTAGGACATCCAAATATTGACTCCGGGATGAATTTAGTATGATGGATTTAATGGTTAACAAGTTGTAACTGACCTTGTCATAAAGGGTATGTTGTTCCTCTAAAATGGATCAGTCGACTCCTTGGGAAGTTTGGGTGTGAGATTTATGATGAAATGTAACCGTGTGATATCTTGAGTTTTTCTTCATGCCCAAATGAGAATCGATGACCCATTTTTTGGTCATTGATTCCTCTTTCTCTAAATATTATAAATACCCATGTTTTCATCATATGTATGAAGGGGGATCGATCAGTGAAAACTAGAGATTGTTGCAGTTGATGTATCCAAACTTTGAATAGTTTCTATATGAATGCTAAGAAATCTTTGATTTCATCTATGCATTGATCATTGCGAAGTTTATGACTGTCTTGGAGTCGATCAGTGAAAACTAGAGATTGTTGCAGTTGATGTATCCAAACTTTGAACAGTTTCTATATGAATGCTAAGAAATCTTTGATTTCATCTATGCATTGATCATTGCGAAGTTTATGACTGTCTTGGAGGGTTAGGGCCCGACTCACCTGGACAACGTTGTGTGTATTAAGTATTTCAATAGTATTGTGTGTGATTATTATATTGTGTTTTGTGATTTCCTATTATTCAATGTGCAGATTTTTTTATGTGTAATCTCTCATAGCATAATATCAACTCAACTCAATTGTTTATGAGAAGTGTGTTAAACAGGAGTGCACAACACACATTGGTTTTTATAAACACCATTTATGAAGCTACCTAAGGTCATCCTAACTTGCATGCAATCCTAAGCATTATGTGACAAGGATAGTAAGGCATGTAAGGCTTTAGGCAAGCATGTATGATCATCATGGAGGAACATAAATGTCTCCATCCCATAACCAATTGAACACAATATTCATATTATGTTTGGTTTCAATATTCTTCTTTTATTGTTGTCATATTTATGTTTTTACTACTATAATTGGCCTTTACTAATTCAGTGTTTTGACTTGTGATATGAAGGAGCTCATGGATTGGGAGCACGAGAGTGTGAACATTGGCAAAATGCATGCTTGTGGGCATGATGCACATGTCACTATGCTTCATGGAGCTACCAAATTGCTTCATAAACACAAAGATAAACTCCAAGTGCTTTTCAGGCCTGTATGTTTGGATTGTAGTGTAGTATGTTAATGAAATAAACTAGATGGAAGCATGGAAGTGATAAATAGTTCAAAATTTGAAACTGAAGGATGCTATTCATGTTAACAATTTATATTTACACCTTTTTTAGTTGGAAAATAGTGGGACTAAGTGATCTTCTATGCCTTTTGAATTGCTTGAAGTTGATAATTTTTTAGGGAAAATGGTTTATTGAATAACATTATGAAGATTTTTTGGGATTCATGATTATCACCAGTGAGGTATGTGATGTCAATCCATCATGATTGCTTTGGTATTTGTTTGGTTTTACGAGTCCTTGTTCTGGATTTAGCTTGAAGGTATTAGCAGTATTTTGTGTAGAGTTCACATTTAATTTTCTTGTTCCTCATAACAGTGTTGGTTACATGAGCAGGAAAACAAGCGGAAAATATCAGTGATAGGTACTGCTTCTAAATTGTTGTCCAATATACTCTACTCATATCAAGGAATGGGTCTGTCAGTAGGCACAATGATTATTGGATGGGATGAATCGGTAATACAAAAATTGATGTTATAGTGGTAGTGTTTTATATTATGTGCTAATAGGAATAATAATGTTATTATTGGCTTTAAATTCACAAGGCCCTGGTCTATATTATGTAGATAGTGAAGGAGGAAGACTTAAGGGAACACATTTTTCCATTGCATCTGGTTCACCATATGCTTATGGTGTCCTGGACAATGGGTAGGGTTTTCTAGCAATTTTTAAAGTCTTGCTAAACTTCTATTGTTTGAAGTTGACTTTGTATTGACTTTATCTTGTCTTATGATCACAAACATAGGTAGCATTGGGATATGTCGGTGGAAGAAGATGCAGAACTAGATTCCCGCACTATATACCATGCAACATTTCGTGATGTTTCCAGTGGGGATGTGGCAAGTGGTATGAAGAGTTTTATAATTTGACACACTTGATATATTTCATTATAGATGTAGTTTCTTTATGATCTTATGGGTAATGCATGTTCTTTCTTTTAGTGTACTATGTGGGTCCTCAAGGTTGGAAGAAGTTTTTTGGCGATGATGTGGGTGAAATTCATTATAAATACTATCCAGTCATAGAAAATGTCAAATCAAATCATCAATTTATGATATGTCAAAGAGGTTAGATCATATGGCACATTTGATGGTGTTTTTATTGGTGGACTTGAACACATGGCATTAAAAGTTAAAAAAAAAAAATTCAACATATATGTTATATTTATTTACTAGAGTTTATACAGTTCATCTCTTCAAGGCCTATCACAAGCACTCCACCCTTCCCCTTTTCCATACATATCTAAAACTTCTATGTGAATATTAGGATCACCGTCATCATATTCATCCCTAACCTATAACTATGTACAGATTGTATAGAGATATATAGGCAAAGAAAGGTAGATATCCCATGGGGAATTGTGTGAGATTGTTGATAGCTTCTTGAGGGACGCTAAACCATCTATGTACTTTTTGTTTATCATTAATAATCTTCCATTCTCTGTTTTTTCTGCATTTTTTTTCTAAGTTGTGTTGGTGTACATGGCTTACTCTTGGTGAACATACTTATCTGCATAAATCTTCTATGTAAATTTAGGAATTGGTTAGAAACTTGGAACATATCATTCTACATTGTAAATTATTACTTAAAACACATGAATTAGTGAAGCTTGGTTATTTATTTTCTTTTTTGAGATGATTGGATGCTTATTTTCTCTTCTTATTATTTGCATTACATATAGTTGAATGTAGATGTGTGTTGAAGTGGACATATGCATATGGATATTATCTTCCAGAACATGAGCATGATAAAAGACAATTATTTGAGTACTTGTAGGGTAAGCTTCTTCTTTCAGTTGTATCTAGTATTAGTGTAGTAATTATTTGTTAAGCGTATTGTCTATGTAATGTATTTTGTATGTTTTCAGTTTTTTCTTCTCAAATCTTCAATCTGCATATGAAAACCATTGTAACTGAAAACCTTACTCTGACAAGGAGAGTAAGGTACGTAAGGCTATAGGAAATCGTGTATGATCATCATGGAGGAAGATAAATGTCTCCATCCTAGAACCAATTGAATACAACATTCAAATTATGTTTGGTTTCGGTATTCTTCTTTTATTGTTGTCCTATTTATGTTTTTATAACTACTATAATTTGCATTTACTAATTCAGTGTTTTGACTTGTGATGTGAAGGAGCTCATGGATTGGGAGCACAAGAGTGTGAACATTGGAAAAATGCATGCTTGTGGGCATGATGCACATGTCACTATGCTTCTTGGAGCTACCAAATTCCTTCATAAACACAAAGATAAACTCTAGGTGTTTTTTCAAGCATGTATGTTTGGATTGTATTTTGTGTAGAGTTCACATTTAATTTTATGTAGAGTTGACATTTAATTTTCTTGTTCCTCATAACAGTGTTGGTTACATGAGCTGGAAAACAAGAGGAGAATATCAATGACAAATATTTCTTCTAAATTGTTGGCCAATATCTTCTACTCATATCGAGGAATGGGCATGTTAGTAGGCACAATGATTGTTGGATGGGATTAAACAGTAATAGAAAAATTGATGTTACAGTGGCAGTGTTTTATATTATGTGCTAACAAGAATAATAATTCTATTATTCACTTTAAATTCACAGGGAATTGGTCTATATTATGTAGACAATGAAGGAGGAATACTTAAGGGAACACATTTTTTCTGTTAGATCCGGTTCACCATATGACTATGGTGTCCTACACACTGGGTAGAGTTTGCTAGCAATTTAAAAAGTCTTTATCAAATTCTATTGTTTGAATTTGAATTTGTACTAACTTTTTCTTGTCTTATGATCACAAACATAGCTATCGTTGGGATATGCCAGTGGAAGACGTTGCAGAACTAGCTCGCTACTCTATATACCATGAAACATTTCATGATGGTGATAGTGGGGGTGTGGAAAGTGGTATGTAGCATTTTATAATTTGACATACTTGATATATTTCATTATAGATGTAGTTTCTTTATCATGATCTTATGGTTAATGAATGTTCTTTCCTTCAGTGTACTATGTGGGTCCTCAAGGTTGGAAGAAGTTGTCTGGAAATGATGTGGGTGAACTTCATTATAAATACTATCCAGTCACATAAAATTTCAAATCATATCAGCAATATATTTCTATGTAAAAGAGGTTGGATCATATATCTTAAATCTATATCCTCAGAAAATACATTGTTTCTCATATCCTCAAACACACCCAATCTTTTTTAACTTATGTTAAGATTGTGTTGTAATTATTAAATGTTGTTTTAACTTGGTGGTTTTGTGCATGTTTTGTACGATGCAGGTGCATTATCATCGATAGTCGAAGGCAGGGGAAGATTCACTCAGTGGCCATTGTAATATTTTGAAAATGATGGACATGGTGTTATGGTGTTGGCATTGATGTCAAATCAGGCCAAAATGATCAATGTTGGACATGGTATTATGGTATTTTCATTATCAAGAAGATCAATATGTATGCAATATACTAAATCTCAGGAGAGATAACGTAGTAGGTTGCACAAAAGACATAGCGCGAGGAACAAAGGAGTCCCTCATATTACCAGATCATCTCTAAGGTGGATCAATCCAGAAATCGCTTAGGAGAGAAGAAACGATTGAGTGAAGCGGAAACAAATTTTTGAAATTAAGGAAATATATGCAAAGGATTGTGGAGTAATCATGATTGTTCCCTTTTGAATTTCGGGAGTAATCACAACCATTGAATCGAGGAGGAATCATGTCCGTTGATGTAGTTTTTCGGACAATTCAAGACCCTTGATCTAAGATCTCCTTAGGATCAACACGAGTCATTGGATCAAGTGGTCAACTCCAGTGCTGACCACTTTGGTAAAAAGGAGCCTAGAACAGGTAAGTTTTCCCAAAGGTCAAAGCGCCGAAGTCACGAATTGTCATCAACCATTGATCTAGAGTGAAAATACTAGAACTGTCAGATCACACTAAAGGGAAGAAGACGATCAACTCTGGCGCTAACCACTCCGGTGAAAAGGATCCTAGAACAGGTAAGTTTACCCGAAGGCCGAAGCCCCAAAGTCACAAATTGTCAACCGTTGATCTAGAGTGAAAATACTAGAACCGTCAAATCACACTAAAGGAAAGAATATGGTCAACTCCATCTCTGACCAATCTGATGAAAAGGATTCTAAAACAAGTAAGTTTACTTGAAGGCCGAAGCCCCAGAGTCACGAACTCTCGTCGACCATCGGATCAAGAAAATCTCATCAATCGTTGATCTGGAGTGAAAACTGTCAGAGCGCGTTAAGAAAGAAAGTGGTCAACTCTGGCCTTGACCAACTCTGGCGATAAGAAGCTCAATATAAACCAAGAAATCATGAACCCTAGAGTTCTGGAATAAATGAAGGCCATGGGATCAAGACAGTTGAAAATATATGGTGGTATATATATTCAACACTTCGGTGATAATTGAAGGATAATAAAAAATTTATTAAGACACAAAGTACCGAAGTCACAAAGTAAGAGATGTGGCAAAAGAATAATATGACACATGGCCCAATCAAATGGTGACAAGTGTCAAGGTCGATGTGGCACATAAGGACTATAAAATTCAAAAATTAGGGTGACACATGGAACACAAAATTATGATCCATTTCATCTTGAGTGACGTGAGCAAGACACTCACTCTGGAATTACAGCCTCTGGGGATGTTCATCTTCTCCTACTAGAAAAAATGCCTGAAGCGTCGAAGGGCGAAGTCACGAACTAATGATGGTCATTGATCTAAGATCATCTAGGTTCTCTCATGATCGTTAGATCAAGTGTAGTGGAAGGATAAATTAATCATGAGATGTTAACCGACAGAAAGCAGTCATCATCGTGTTATGACTTATTCGGTAGGTAAATATTTGGAGGAATTGAACTACTTCAGGTTTCTAGTAACCCGTAGTCCCGAAGTGCCAAAGCCCCGAAGTAAGATCTAACTGCCCATCGATAAGGAAGATTCATGATTGAGATCCAAAAAGCACACAATGAGAAGGCCATTAAAAAAACACCTTGTTGAGTTTGCGTGGACCATTTACTCAACCACAGATTAAGTCAGAACGGTCAGATCTATTAGTGAATAGAGTATATGCACTTCGGTGAAATTTACTCCAGGGGAATTAGAAAATTGCAAAGGCCAGAAATCCTAAAGGCTGGAGTACCGAAGAACTTGGTTCCAGCATCGGTCATGTGATAATGTAAACAATCTAACAAGGATCTCAAAAGGACATAAAATTAAATAATCCCTCGAAAATTTGAATATGATCTCATGTAGGAGAATAAGGGGGGAAAAGAGAAAGCGTTATCAGAACAACGCTTGGAATGGATAAGCCCGTGGTTTGAGCCCACGGTCACAAAGAAAAGAATGGTTTGAAGGAAGCACCTATCTGCAGATATTCAAATCCAGAACAAGAAAATAATCAGTGAAGGATTAAAATGTTGAACAATTTTCAAGGGATTTGAAGTCTTTAAACTGTTAATAATAATAATAATATAATTTATTATTGTTAATTTAAATGAATAGGTGCAATGTTTCAAACAAAGAGACACAATGCTTCAAATTCACACCAGTTGGAAGACTATATAAACAAGAAATAATGGTGAGAAGAAAGTGTCTTTGTAGTCCAGATCATAAGATCAAAATAGAAGCAGAGTCCAAGAAGAGAAACTAATGATACTTGTGTAGTGAGGGTGGAAGGGAGGAGCACGAAAGGATTCATATCCTTTACTATGTAAAGTGTGAAATAAGGGAGTTGGTGCTTCCTAGGTTCGGTGCCCTAAAGACAAGGGAGTTGGTGCTTCCTAGGGTTGGTGCCCTAAAAACAAGGGAGTTGGTGCTTCCTAGGTTTGGTTCCCCCAAGACAAGGGAGTTGGTGCTTCCTAAGGTTGGTGCCCTAAAACAAGGGAGTTGGTGCTTCCTAGGGTTGGTTCCCTAAATAAGGGGATTTGTGTCTCCTAGAGTTGGTGCTCTAAAAAGGATTGGTGTCCTTCACTATTCTTTATAAATCTTGTAATTTTTATTAATTATATGTATAATTGATTTTAAAATACAAGTCCATTGTTGATATATTGTGGTGATTAATAAAATAAATTACTAATTGTTTAAAAAGGTAATACCGATTCACCCCCCTCTTAGTATTCCAACAATTGGTATCAGAGCAAGTACCTTCAGCATAGTCTAATAACTGGAAGGTAGATCTTGAAAGAAATGGATCAAGTGTCTTCCAACAAAGCACCATTATTTAACAGAGGTGGTTATGCTCTCTGAAAAATAAGAATGAAAATCCACATGTTGGCTCTTGTCTTTGATGTTTGGCAAGTTGTTGTAGATGGTTACACTGCGCCAACTACTCCACCCACAGATGTTGCAGGAAAGAAGATTTGCAATGACAACTCAAGAGAAGTTAATGCCATTCTAGGAGGATTGACAAATTATATATGTGTTAAGGTAATGCAATGTAAGTCAACTAAGGAAATATGGGACAAATTGGAGGTTGTATATGAAGGATATAGCAAAGTCAAGGAATCCAAACTACAAACCTATAGAACTTAGTTTGAAAACTTGAAGATGAAAGAAAAAGAGAACATTGTTGAATAGTTTCATAGGGTAGATGAGGTAGTTAACTCAATCAAAGCAGCAAGAGAAGAACTTACCGATAAACCTATTGTACCAAATATCTTAAGGTCATTACCTATGAGACATGATTCCAAGATCTCCACAATTGAAGATAGACCAGAACTTGACAAACTCAAAGTAGATCAACTTCATGGAATTTTTATAGCATATGAGATGAGAACAGGGAACAAAAAACCATCAAAAGAAGAAACAACATTTAAGGCATATAAAGCAAATAAGAAATAGGAACACATGTCTCATGAAGATCAGTCAGACATATTAGATGTAGAAGAGTCCAACTATATAAAGAAACTGCAAAAAGGATTTGGAAAATATAAAGGAAAGGTACCTTTCAAATGTTTCAACTATGGAAAAATTGGATACTTTGCTAACAAATGTTACTATCCCAAGAAGGAGGAGAATGATGAAGAAGCCCACAACCAGAAAAACCAATACAAGAAGAAATTTTGTAAAAAAAAGAAAAACTTCTACTCCAAAGAAGACATCATCTCTTCAGAAATGAGTGAAGATGAAGATTCAGAGCTTCTATTTATGGGAATGAACACTCAAAATAATGATGTAGATAATGAAGAAAAATCTGAATTTGAAGGAGAAGTAAACCTAGAAGCAAAATTGATTAGTGCTCTAGAGGAACTAAGAAAGTATAAAAATAAGAACAAGTTATTGAGGGCACACCTTCAAGAATTTGAAGAATCACATCAATCAAGAGAAATAGATGCATCAAGAACCATCAAAGAATCAGAATAGATCATTTGTGATTTGAAGTCCCAACTCATAGAATCTAAGAGAATTGAAGAAGTCATTTTAAAACAACTCAATGATAGAGAAAAATTATGTGAGAAGCTAGAAGTTGAGCTTGAGTTGCTAAAAGGTGAATTTTAAAAAGAAAAGAAGAAATTGAAATTTGAAAATAGTTCAAAAATCTTGGATGAAATTCTCAATAGTCAGAGGTCACCAAAAAACAAGACTGGTTTGGGATACACCCAAGACTCAACCTCTACATCACAAGGATCATTCAAAAGGACAAGCAGTTACGTAGATGCTCTAAAATGCTCCTTAAGAAGAGAAGATAATAAGGAAAATATGATACCATTGAAAATTATTCCACGTAAACAGAAATCAACACTCCCTACTAAAGTAAAAGATGACAAGAAGAATACAATCACCAGAAGGAATCCCCCTAATAAATATATATTTATTGGATATTGTTACTCTTTCAATAATTTTGGAAATAAGGCAGTACACTACAAAGCCTATGCACAATACAATCATACAAATGTCCAAAGATATAAGAACAATAAGTACAATATATATAAGAGAAACTATAACTCATTTTCTCCTTTGCAAAACTTTAATATTGAAAGCCAAAAATGCAACAACTATGTCCATAAATCCAATGAATGTAGATCACCAATGTAATCCTTGAAGATAGGAAACCCTAACAAACAGAATAAGAAGATATGGAAAAGAAAATCTGAAGTACAAAGAAAGAAATATGATGCACCTAAAATTGATGAAGTTAATAGTAGGAGAATGGTGGGTAAAGCTTCTAATAAGGAATATAAAAATCATTTGTTTTCATATAAAGTGAATCAAGCTCAAGAGAAGAGAGTTCCTAAAGAAGAATATGACACAATTGTAGTTCTTGATGATGTCCTACAAATCAATAGTCCACTAGCCAATAAAAGAAAAATGGAAAAAGAAAATTCTAAAAATGAAGAAGTTTGTGTTACACAAAATAGTGATGATGATGATGAATCTTCAATAGTAGACCAAACAGAAGAATTGAGTGATGATGATATCAGAAGTTTTCCAATGTTATTTTGATGATCTACTGAAACTCCTCCTCAAAATAAAAAATACATAAACAAAAGAAAGGAAAGGAGAAATTAGGGAAGACTTAAGATTGTTCTTGTTGATACCCCTATGAGTATTGAAGCACAAAAAAATGAATAGGCTCTTGGATTACAAATGAATGAATAGATAAATAGCATCATCGAAAGCAGCATGGTTTGATGGTATAACTCTATGCAGGATATGACATTGTTTGTTACAGGTCTTCATCTGTCAAGGATCAATGTCGGTTAGGTATTCTCTCAGCGAAGTTATGTGAATGGTTTATGAGGAAGATGTGTCATGGTACATGGGCAATACATATGTCCAAAGGATCATTATCGAAAGATAATATTATTCTTGAGCAGTTGATCTATGTTCCAATTGAGAAATAGTTTTTGAAGAGGAAACAAATTGCAATGATGGCATATTGTTCATCTTGTAGAGAAGACAGGGGGAGTTATTTGTCTTCCCATGATTGGTTGTAGCATCATGATTCCAGGGGGAGAGATTCATAGACAGGGTAGGAATCACCTCATGGGGATTATCACCCTAAAAGGAAACATCCATTTTATTCATTGATGTCAAAGGGGGAGAATGATCAGTAAAATCCAATTAATATTGGAAAAGGGGGTTTTATTGTATTGCCATCTGTTGAGACCCGAAATTGACATCCCCATTACCCTATTATACTCTTCACCTATACCTTTTTGGCCTACCTAAATCTTGAGTGAATGACAAGAATGCTACCAATTTCCAGTAATAAGGTCATAAGGTAAAGTATGGTTAATTCATGCATTTTGTGGTTTATTGAGTTAGGGAATTAAATATTTCATGTACTAATGCTTTGATTTGTCATATATAAATCTTTGACCTCTAGATATTCATCGTTCATGTACCAGCTTAGCCATCTGGTACCTGGGCACCAAGACTGTTGTTGTTCGAATCCGGTACCAAGTGCATCCAGTACTAAAATAGCATTTGTTACAATATGGTACCAACACACACTGTTATGATCCGGTACCAACGGCCACGCATTGTCATGATTCGGTACCACATTTTTCACACTGTCATGATCTGGTACCATCTACCTGTTACAATCCAGTACTAATATGGAAGAGCCTAATGCACTAAGTTAAGTTCCAGATCTCGCCTAAGCCAACTGGTGGATGTCTATTTGATTTAGCAAAGTTATAATAAGAATATTTTATTGATTGCCTCATCCTCATGCACTTCGTGTCATGAGGATGAAGCTAAAGATGTAACCGAATGATTGAACTTAACAACTAATTGATTTGCAAATCACTTTGCCTCCTTGTGTTTCACGATTCAGACTATTAAATAGTCATGGCAAGGATGGTAGAGGGAGTAGGAGAGTTAGCATATTACCAATATGTAAAGAAATGTATGATAGTACAGAACATATCCTGAGTGAAGATTAATGGAATGTCATTTTATCTCCATATGTTGATTATCTATGATTAAGTGTGATTTGAGTTGTTAACGAAAGTTTTGATTGTATGTTTTGAAATGTGAGTGAGAGTAATGTGTGTGTTGAAGACAAGCCTCCTGTAGATTTCAACAGCTGACCTGTTGAAGTGGCAAGGGTCCACCACCCAACAAAGTTCAGCCTCTTTGTAGATTAGCATTAGTATTTTTTTTCAGTAGTATAAACATTGAATTAGCTAAAGCTTTAACTCTGTTAGATGATAGCAGTATAGCTTAGACTAGGATTTCCATTATACAATTGCTTAGAAATATTTACTTGCTCTGTTTTGCATATGCCCTGTTTATGTTCTCATGAATTTGATTTCTTTGAATGATCATAGATGTTGGCAGCAATAGTCAAAACTACTTGGTTAAGAATTAGTGAAGTTCATTGTGAACCATAGCAGAACCAACACATTGACTATTGAACTACCCATGTTATGCTTTGTTGATTGATGTGTGATTTCCTTTCAGAAGTGTGGATTGCATAGTTAGTTTTTTGGGTCAGATATCAGAGTTGATCTATCAAACCAATTCCATATCATACTTGCATGTGCCATAATGGAATAGATAGCCTCTCTAAGAAAGACAACCAAAGTGCATTGTAGTTTGCTATTTTGATTTGTTTCCAGCATGCATAATCTGGTTTAATTCTATACTCGTGACATTAGAAATTACCTTTCTTACTGGTGTCTTGTAACTCTGTTGATTGCGAATATCAGATTGATAATTAATGAGTGCATTATAATAAACATATAAGTAGCACAACATTTTTGGCGCCGTTGTCGGGGAGCTGCAAACAGTAGGAAGTGATTTTTAGCTTAGATTGTTTTCATAAATTTTAATGTTTTTAAAAGGCTACTTGAGGGAGGATGATAAAACGTTTAAGATGTGAGTGAAGAGCCACGTGGCCACTAGAGTGGGGTTCTCCAAGGCCAGGTTGCCTTCTTACCTTCTAGATAGAATTAGGATTTCAATTTAGCTAAAAGATCAAATTTCCATTTTATGCATAGATATAGAGATAACAAGGGTATATTTGTAAGCTCCAAAGATTCAAAAACAAACCCCCCCACTAATCCAACTGACACTGGTGCAGGAAAAATTCCACCAACAGAAAATTCAAGGGGAGCCAGTGAGGCTCCAGAAGGAGAACCTAAAACGGAAGAATCAGTATCGGGACAGGCAGAACGTGAGTCTGTTGAATATTTAGGGGACACAAAAAATCCAGTTTCTGAACCATCCATCAGTAGAATGGCAGAAGAAGAAGGAAATGCAGCCACAGAGACTAAGACCTTTGGGTTTCCAATCTTGGATATTTCCAGAAACGTCAGCATGAAGAATATCCCACTATCATCGTTACCCACTTTCAGAGGTATGTCAAATGAAGATCCAGATTTATTTTTATTTGAGTTTGACATATTATGTAGAAGATATAACTACTCAGACGATGCCCAAAAACTTAAGCTTTTTCCTGCTACAATGAAAGATTCAGCCTTAAGATGGTTCATGAGCTTAGGAGAAAATACAATCCTTTATTGGGATCAAATGAAAGACACATTTTTACGAAAATACCAAGACTATTGTAAGGATAATGTTAAAAATGATATTTTTAAAATGCAGCAAATAGAAGATGAAAGTCCTAAAGACTACTTAGAAAGGTTCTTAAACAAATATCAGAAATCAAAACTATTCACCATAGACCCAGTTGTAGTAAGAACTGTATTCTTGAAAGGTCTTAGGGATGATTGCATAGAAGTTTTAAACTTGTTGAGTTCAGGAGATGTACACCAAAAACCTTTCTCAGAAATTGCAGATTACTGTAGGAGATACTCAAGAGGACAAGCTAAAATAGGCAAAGGACCAAGAGATCCTTTTAGCAGAAATACAAAACAAAGTTCGAGGACTGTCACCAGAACTGAGTTAGGAAACTTATTGGAGAAATTTAAAATAGACATCTTGAGCACAATAAGTAACCAATAAGATACTCTGAAACTGAAAAAAGAAACAAGAAGAATATGTTTTAGCAATATTTTGTCATAGATGCTGAAAGAAGCACAACAACGAGAAAGAATGCCCATTAAATGTCATAGAAATCTATGATTTGTGTACACTAGAACACCCCACATATGAGTGTCCAACCTAGTTTGAACTACAAGCCATGCATAGGGGAGGAGGAGTCTCACAAGAACAATCATACCCTTCTAGAAGACCTTGGAGATCCCAAAATCCCAATACATTTTATGATCCTAATACACAATATCAACAACAACAATGAGGTCCTTCCCCAATGACTTATCCACAATGGACACCTCAGCAAACTCAACCTTGGCAACAAGGTTGGAGGGGACCTATGTATGGAAATCCCTCTTACCCTACACATCCACAGTACCCTGCAAACATTTTCCAATTACTACCTAGATTCAACCCACCACAGATGCAAGCTTTACTCCCACCTCCTATACAACAACAATTTACAAACCCCTTGAATCCTAGTCAGCAGCAGCAAGTATCTATAAATGCCAATCAACAACCACAAAACCAAGCTCCCCACAACCCTCCAAGACCAACAACAATCCCTGCCTAGCCAGTCCCTAACCCCAATAATTGACCCACCCACCCTGTGCAGAATACAGAAGTTCAAACCTTTCCCACCTATGAAATTCAACTATGATCAGGGAAAGTGGTAAACCAATCAGATACTCCAGTAATAATTCAGGAAGAAAATGATAATCATTATGAGGAAGAAAACACTCAAACCACCCCTGCAGAAGAAGAGGCCTCTCCTCCTATCCCAATCACTTCTCAGTCTGTACAAGTACCCCAACAAATTAATCTCCCACCTTACCCTGAAAGACTATTAGTGAAGAAACCCAACCCACCCTTGCACAGAGATATAGAAGATGAATTACGAAATGTGTGCATAAAAATACCTCTGCTGCAAGCTATTAAGGATATCC